>CM035847.1:266860322-267139802 GCA_020510985.1 Pholidichthys leucotaenia
CGTCAGCCAACTGTGTTTCCTGGACAGTGGCGATATCCACTCCCAGTCTCT
Source organism: Pholidichthys leucotaenia (assembly GCA_020510985.1). Taxonomy (NCBI): domain Eukaryota; kingdom Metazoa; phylum Chordata; class Actinopteri; order Cichliformes; family Pholidichthyidae; genus Pholidichthys; species Pholidichthys leucotaenia. Next base: position 266,860,374 of record CM035847.1, read on the forward strand.
TCAGCTCATTATTGATGATGGCAGTCTTCCTGGTGTCATTGATGTCCTTGAGGTTAGCAGCGAGTCCTGTCATCATAGTGCGGACGTTCCAAGTTCCCAGTTTTAGAGTTGGTCTCTTTTGTTTTTTTGTCTTGCCTGGTGCGAAGGTTCTCAGCCTGCTTTTCGGACTTCTCCTCATCCCCATGCACCCAATGAGGAAAGCAAGATGTGGCGGGACAACACCTTATTGGCTGGGGGCTGCCCAGCTTGAGGCGGGCGGTAGCTGTCCAGTGAGATCCGATGATCCCTCCCACTGTCGGGAACAACCCCTGGCGCCACGCTGTACGCCAGTTGAGCGGTGGCTTATAACCGATAACTGTCATTCCCCGTGTTTTGTCTACGCCAAAGGCGAAGCTGGAGTGTCCTCTCCAGTGATCCGGTGTTCTACCTTCCAGCGTTGGGCGTTGGTAGGATTCAAGCCTGGGCAGGAAGATATGGAGGACAAGATGTTGCCCATGCAGCATGTCCCCCCTCTCCATGTCACTGATGAATCCAAAGGAACAGCAGGGCTGCTACAGTTCGGCACCAGCGCCGTCGCAGGAGCTGCCAGAACGATGTTGAGCACAACAGAGAACTGCCTTAGGGGCTCCGACTCCGGATTTTTCCTCAGGGTTGACTCCCGAAGCCTTTCCCGTGACCGGGTGTGCCGCAAGGCAGCGGAGGTTTGAAATCAGGGTTTACCTTCCCCTAGATGGGCTACCTTCCCAGGTTGACGAGCCACCATCTACCCGAAGCATCTGGTTTTAAGGCACCAGAGATCCGCCCTCGCCCCTTCTCCTGTTAGTAAAAGCAGTTCTGCCGGGCTTAGAGACTAAACCACACGGGCAGGCTAGGAGTTGGACTTAGTTGTCAGAGGCTTTTCGAGACGCACGCCGTAAGGAGCATTTTATGAGCACTGGGAGCTTAACCCCAGTGCCGCTCCTGGCTATGACAACCTTGGAATCAAGTATTGAACACACTTGGTGAAATTCATTTAATGTTTAGTAGAAAAACCTTTGTTGGTAATAACAGCTTCCATATGCCTCCTGTATGGAGAAACTAGGCACAGGGATTGGTCAGGAGTGATTTTAGCCCATTCTTCCACACAAACTGTCTTCAAATCTTTAAGGTTCCATGGGTGTCTTCTGTGAACTCTGATCTTCAGTTCATTCCATAGATATTCAAATGGATTCAGGTCAGGTGACTGACTGGGCCATTCTAGCAGCTTTATTTTCCTTCTCTGGAGCCAGTTGAGTTTCCTTGGCTGTGTGTGTGGGATCATTGTCTTGCTGAAATGTCCACCCTCGTTTCATCTTCAGTATCTTGGCAGATGGCAACAGGTTCTTATCAAGGATGTCTCTGTACATTTGTCCATTCATCCTTCCTTCGATTATAGAGGGCATGCGTAGGACGTCACATGACGTCACAATCCCGGAGGTTACGGTGTTTACTCAGCACTGAGTGGCAAAAAAACCGTGTGCCACTATTGGTTTGAATCATTGGAATGCAGCAAAAAACACCTAAAATGAAGATGGGCTGGTTTAATCAACTTTTGAGGTGACATGTTTGAAATCTTGTGTATGCACTAATTTTTGAAATTTTAGATTTTTTTTAAATCATTTTTTACAGTGTAAGGTCACCCAGAAAGTCCGGTTTTGTTAGTTAGCGGCTAACCATAGCTTAGCCTAGCTTCCCGGCACAGCTACCCGGCACAGTCGGTGGCACCAGCCTGAGGAGTAGACTTTCCTGCCTTTTAATGCCTTCCAAGCAGATCTAAAATGGGTAAGAGTTGTTCTGCAATGGACTGTTCAAATAGATTCTGCAAGAAGTCTGAGCTATCCTTTTACAGACTGCCGAAAACTAAAGAAAGGAGAAGCAAATGGGTTGCTGCAGTCGGCAGAAGCAAGTTGAATCCATGCACCGAAACATGGCTTTGTTCTTCTCATTTTGTCACAGGTATGTTGGATTCGTTTACTGTCAGGAGGATAGTGATTTATTAGCTTATTAAAACCATTCACTGGCTGTGTTTTACCTGCACGATTATTGAGTAACTGTTAGATGTGAGGAAAAGCGTGAAATGATTCATTCATTCATTCATTCATCTTCTACTGCTTAATCCTTTTTGGGTTGGGGGGGGGGGGGGGCTGGAGCCTATCCCAGCATCTTTGGGCGAGAGGCAGGGTACACCCTGGACAGATCGCCAGTCCATCACAGGGCCAACACATGACTGTGACAACGCGTGAAATGATAGCTAGCTAATTCTAGGTTAGCTAACGGTAGCAACATTTAAAAAAAAAACATAATAGTAATAGTGATATATACATACCTGTCCATAGACAACCAGAATATCCATAGGTGTCTTTGTTATTTTAATTTCGCCCACAAATCCTGCCTTGAAGTATGACCAAGCGTCCAGGCTTTTAAATGCTTTCAGGCTCTGCTTTGTATATTTTCCTGGTGTCGAAATTAAGTACATATAAATATCAGGAAACCCAATTTCTGGCCACATGTGGATATTAGCGGACCACTGATTCTTTGGAAAGCTATGAGGATCGCTGTCGAGTCCATCTGCCTTCAGTTTGAGCATAGAATCATTAATATTCCTCTCTGTGTCGGCGTTTTACTGCTACACATAGCCATCTTTGATTTGCTTTCCCACTCAATCTGGAAGGAGGGGGGCATGGCTGTAAGCGAAGTGACGTCATTGCATGCCCTCAATATGAAGTCTACCTGTATGTACCATGTGCTGAAAAACACCCCACAACTTGATGCTCCCACTTTCAAACTTTACTGTTGGTATGGTGTTTTAGGGGCTGATGTGCAGCGCCATTTCTCCTTCAAACATACTGTGCGTTGTGGCATCTAAAAAGTTCAATTTTGGTCTCATCTGACCAGACTATATTCTCCCAGTATTCAACTGGCTTGTGCAGCAAACTTTAAATGAGCTTTCAACATGCTTTTTCTTCAGCAATGGAGTCTTGCGAGGTGAGCAAGCATAGAGCCCATGTCGGTTGAGTGCATTAGATAGATAGATAGATAGATAGATAGATAGATGTACTTTATTGATCCCAAACTGGGAAATTACAGTGTAACAGCAGCATGACAGTTGACAACCAAACAACAGAAACACGCACACATGACAGACAAAGGGAAAGTAAAAACTAACACGACTATAAAACCTATATACATCATCAAACCTATGTACATCATAGCTTAATATATGATGACCCATATAAACACATGAATCATCCCACTGCACAAAGGAGGACTATCAGGAGCAGAGTGAAAATGTGATGTACCAGTTAGTCTGTAAGGTACAGTGTGGCAGCATAGCTATGACCAGAATACAACATCATAGTGAGTTATTGTACAGTGAAATTGCATGTGGCAGGAAGTACCTTGCCGTTCAACAACGAAGCTGTAGTAGTCTATTGGAGAAAGTGCGTCGCTGTCTATCTAGTGTGTGGTGGAGGGGGTGATCAGGATTGTCCATGATGGATCGTAGTTTATTTAGTGTTCTCCTCTCCATCACTGTCTCAAAGGTCTCCGGTCTGAGACCAATTACAGAGCCAGCCCTCTTGATAATCTTGTCAAGTCTGTTGGTATCTCTGGCCCTGATGCTGCTACCCCAACAGACAGCAGCAAAGAAGATGGCGCTGGCGACAACAGTCTGGCAGAAAAGCTCCAGCATCCTGCTGCACACGTTGAAGGATCTCAGCTTTCTCAGGAAGTAGAGTCTGCTCATCCCCTTCTTGTGTGCAGCATCGGTGTTGGATCTCCAGTCCAACCCGCTGCTGATCCTGACACCCAGATATTTGTAGTCCTCAACCACTTCCACATCCTCCCCCCTAATCTGCAGTGGCTGAGAAGGAGCCTTCCGCTTCCTGGAGTCAATCAGAATCAGAATCAGAATCAGATTTATTGCCATTGTTCATGTGATACACAAACTAGGAATTTGTCTCGGTGCTATGCTGCAACATTAAAAACATAATGAGAAAAAGGGATAAACTAAAAAACTAAAGGACTAGAAACGTGCAATAAGTGTAGAAAAATAAGTAATAATAATAACAATACTAGTAATAATGAGTAGTACTAGTCAAGGCAGTTTTAAAAAATTAGCATGTAGCAGATAATGTGAAGTACCACATAGTGCTGTCAATAATGCAACAGAAAAACAGTGATGATTGACATGAGTCTGGTTGAGCTGCTGTACATAGTGCACGAGAGTCAAAAGTCACTTAGTGTTCAGCAGTCTGATGGCAGAGGGGAAGAAGCTGTTCATGTGCCGGGAGGTTTTAGTCCGAATGGACCGAAGCCTTCTACCTGAGGGGAGGGGGGAAAACAGCACGTGACCAGGATGTGAAGGATCGGCTATGATCCGGCCAGCACGCCTCCGGGTCCTGGAGATGTACAGGTCCTGGAGAGATGGGAGCTTGCACCTTCTCAGCAGTGCGCACGACGCGCTGCAGCCTTAGTCTGTCCCTGGCAGTGGCTCCTGCGTACCACACAGTTATGGAGGAGGTGAGGATGGACTCGATGATGGCTGTGTAGAACTGCACTAACATCTTGGTGGGTAGCTTGAGCTTCCTCAGCTTCCTCAGATGCTGCAATCACCATCTCTCTGGTCTTGCTGACATTCAACCTCAGGTGATTCTGCTCCGTCCACTCCACAAATCTGTCTACCAGTGCCCTGTACTCCCCCTCCTCTCCTCCTCTTATACACCCCACAACAGCCATCAGAGAACAGTCATCAGAGAATTTTTGCAGGTGGCATGACTCAGTGTTGTACTGAAAGTCAGTGGTGTATAAGGTAAAAAGAAAAGGAGAGAGCACAGTCCCCTGTGGAGCTCCCATATCACTAGCCACCACTCCAGACAAGACACTGCCCAGCCGAACAAACTGTGGTCTGCCTGTCAGGTAGTCAGTAATCCAGGAGATCACAGAGCTGTCACCCTCCATCACCCGCAGCTTCTCACCCAGCAGCAGTGGCTGGATGGTGTTAACGGCACTGGAGAAATAAAAGAAGTGATTCTCACGGTATCTCCTCCACCATCCAGGTGCAGATGGGCTCGTTGCAGCATGTAGATGACAGCATCTTCAACTCCTCAATGGGGCTGATATGCAAACTGCAGAGGGTCCAGCCACATCTTCACCTGCGGCCTCAGGTGGGCTAAGACCAGTCTCTCCAGGACCTTCATCACATGAGATGTGACGGCAACTGGTCGGTTGTCATTCAGATCTGATGGAGATGACTTCTTGGGGACAGGAACCAGGCAGGATATTTTCCACAGCACCGGTACTCTCTCCAGACTCAGGCTCAGGTTGTACAGGTGTTTCAGTACCGGAGCTAGTTGGTTGGCACGGGTCCTCAGGGTCCTTGCGGAGATGCCATCAGGGCCCGAAGCCTTCCGCTGACGGAGTCTCTCCAGCTGTTTCTCCGCCTGATCTGTAGTCACCGTGAAGCGAGGGAGGGTCCTGGTGCCCCCTGAGGGGGGGGGGGGGAGAGAAGATGGAGAGAGGTTTTGCACGGGAGCGTGCGTGGGGAGGGGTGCGTGGGGGTCTGGTTGTGTTGCTCGGGTGACAGACTGTGAGTTGAACCTATTAAAAAACAGATTCAGTTCCTCAGCTCTCTCCTGGCTCCCAGATGGCTGCTCGACCCTCCCCTTGCACCCAGTTATTTGTTTCATTCCCTCCCGCTCATCTTTAGTGTTATTTTGCCTGAGTTTCTCTTCCAACTTCCTCCTATAATTGTCCTTGCACCTCCTCAGCTTCGCCTTGTCTCCAGCCCTAAAGCTCTCTTCTTTTTTGTTCAGAAGTGCTTTCAGGTCACTGGTGACCCATGATCTGTTGTTGGAGAAGCAGTGTACAGTCTGAGCTGGCATGGTCATGTCTTCACAGAATCTAATGTATTCTGTGATGCAGTCGGTCATATTGTCTATGTCCACCCCATGTGGTTCACAGAGTACACTCCAGCCCGTCGTCTTGAAGCAGTCCTGCAGTGCATCAGCAGCCTTCTGTGTCCACCTCCTCACAGTCCGTGTATAAGCAGGCTGCCTTTGCACAAGGGGGACATACTTGGGTGTTAACATGACCATGCAGTGATCTGATTTACCAATGGGGGGTAGAGCTGTGGCACTACAGTATATGCATCTCTGTTTATATTATTATATGCATCTCTGTTGTACTTATTGTTTTCTTTGAAACAGCAGTACCTGCAAACTCCAGGTCTTTCTGGAGCACTCCATGAGTGATCTTTGACTCTGATAACTCTTGGGATTCTTTTGACTCCTCTGTCAGAAATCTTGCGAGGAGCTCCTGGTTGTAGCTGGTTTATGGTAAAATGATGTTCTTTCCACTTACAAATGATGGCTCCAATAGTGCTTACTGGAATATTCAGCAGTTTAGAAATGCGCCTGTAACCAATCATTATGTTTTGCAACAATAAGGTTGTGAAGGTCTAGAGCAGGGGTGTCAGATCATTTGCCATGGAGGGCCAAGACCCTGCAGGCGTTACCTCCAACCAGTGTCTCCAACAGCAGATTTCACTGAACTTTTTCCCACTGATTGCTGATCAGTTAAAATGCCTGCTGAAGAGACTGGGTAGAAGAGAAAACCTGCTGGGTCTTGGCCCTCCATGGTGCATGATTGGACACCCCTGGTCTAGAGAGAGCTCTTTGCGTCTACCCATCATGAGTTCTTTGTGGTGTGACAATCTGATATTCATGGACCTTTTAAAAGGCTATCAGTCAGGACTTAACCAGCTGAAATTAATTTGCACTGATGGGGGATGGGATGGCGTCCTAAATTCTGATGGAATCCAGCTGGTTTCTTGGCTTTCTATGCCTTTTTGCACTTGTTTTTCTTCATGTTAAATATTTATTCCCTGTGTTATTACACTTTATTAAGTATAACTTGTTTTGTGAACACAGTTGCCTTGATTTCTTTGTATGTATGGACTACTTGGGTTGTTACTGATATCTGGTGAAAATCTCAGGTCAGTGGCTCTGTCAGAAATACGTTTAATGAGAAAAATGTTGATGTGTACAATACTTATTTTCCCCGCTGTATAAAAAGCCACATTGTGTGTTGTGTGTACCCATTTTAAGGTCTATCATCAATGCAGTAAAACTGAGTTGAAGAGAGCAGTGGTCTAAGAGTTTATCCTGGTGGTTAGTTTTCAATCCGTGGTCTCAGAGTAAAAACTGGAAACCGGATTACTTATACATGATTATCACAATATTCTTGTATGTATTGACATACTATCAGTATAGCTTTTCAAATTGCCATGGTTATTGTCAACACCTCTGTTGCATGGATTCCATTTTTAGAAAATATGTGGTGTATAAGTAAGGGTTAATAAATTGAGTTGATTAACCTACTTGTACTATGGTCATTTAACAACAATATGAAATACATGTTGCACATTTAAGCAGTATTATACGAGAGGGAGTATGGTACTGAATATACAGTTAGGCCCAAAAATATTTGGACAGTGACACAAGTTTTGTTATTTTAGCTGTTTACGAAAACATATTCAGGATACAATTATATAATCAATATGGGCTTAAAGCGCAGACTCTCAGCTGTAATTTGAGAGTATTCACATCCAAATTGGAGCAAGGGTTTAGGAATTACAGCTCTTTAATACGTAGCCGCCTCTTTTTCAAGGGACTAAAAGTAATTGGACAATTGACTCAGAAGGCTGCAAAAAAAAAATAAATAAATAAATAAATAACAAGGCTGCATGGACTCTTCCCTCGTTAACCTGTCATCAATTAAGCAGTTAAAAGGTCTGGAGTTGATTCCAGGTGTGGCGTTTGTATTTGGAAGCTGTTGCTGTGAACACACAACATGTGGTCAAAGAAGCTCTCAATGGAGGTGAAACAGACCATCCTGAGCCTGAAAAAAAAGAAGAAATCCATCAGAGAGATAGCAGAAATGTTAGGAGTGGCCAAATCAACAGTTTGGTACATTCTGAGAAAAAAAGAGTGCACTGGTGAGCTTGGGAACTCAAAAAGGCCTGGACGTCCACGGAAGACAACAGTGGTGGATGATCGCAGAATCCTTTCCATGGTGAAGAACAACCCCTTCACAACATCCACTCAAGTGAAGAACACTCTCCAGGAAGTAGGTGTATCAGTATCTAAGTCTACCATAAAGAGAAGACTTCATGAGAGTGAATACAAAGGATTCACCACAAGGTGCAAACCATTAATCAGCCTCAAAAATAAAAAGGCCAGAATTGACTTTGCCAAAAAACACCTGAAGAAGCCAGCCCAGTTCTGGAACAGCATTCTTTGGACAGATGAGACTAAGATCAACCTGTACCAGAATGATGGGAAGAAGAAAGTTTGGAGAAGAATTGGAACAGCTCATGATCCAAAGCACTACATCTTCTGTAAAACATGGTGGAGGCAGAGTGATGGCATGGGCATGCATGGCTTCCAGTGGCACTGGGTCACTTGTGTTTATTGATGATGTGACAAAAGACAGAAGCAGCCGGATGAATTCTGAAGTGTATAGGGATATACTTTCTGCTCAGATTCAGCCAAATGCAGCAAAGTTGACTGGACAGCGCTTTACAGTACAGATGGACAATGATCCAAAACATACTGCAAAAGCAACCCAGGAGTTTTTTAAAGCAAAGAAGTGGAATATTCTGCAATGGCCGAGTCAATCACCAATCTCAACCCAATCGAGCATGCATTTCACTTGCTCAAGACAAAACTTAAGGCAGAAAGACCCACAAACAAGCAACAACTGAAGACAGCTGCAGTAAAGGCCTGGCAAAGCATCACAAAGGAGGAAACCCAGCGTTTGGTGATGTCCATGGGTTCCAGACTTCAGGCAGTCATTGCCTGCAAAGGATTCTCAACAAAATATTGAAAAGTAACATTTTTTTTTTCCACAATATCTTTATTGAACCTTTTTTTTTTTTTTTAACAAACATGATACAAACAATCAAACACTAACACTAAAGTACTACAAAAAAAAAAAAAATACCCTAAAAACACCAACAACCACCAACAGAATCAAGTCTTCAACAATGCTCCTCTGTTTAGTCTAGACAATCCAATACATTAGTATACATATTATGTTCACCAGTTTGGAATTTACAAGGTCCACACACATCATTCACCTTCTTCTTCAAGAGTTATGTTTAAATTTTTTACATAATCAATAAAAGGTCTCCATATATTCTCAAACACAATTTCCTTTGATTTCAGTATATATGTTATTCTTTCTAATGGAAGGTTTGTTAACATCTGTCTTAACCACTGAGTCACATCTGGTCTATGAGTCTTTTTCCATAATAGTGCAATACATTTTTTGGCATTAAGCAAACTGAGGTCTATGAATGTTCTTTCACTTTTATTGAAATTATGCTTTTCTGGGTACAGACCCAACAAAAACAGTTTAGGATTCAATATGATTTGTTTTGAGATTATTTTTTCAATTGTTACCCTCACCTCCTCCCAAAACATTCTTATTAATCTACATTCCCATAAACAATGAAATAGGGTTCCTTTACTTTCCATGCATTTTGTGCATGTATCTGGTATATTTTTGGAAAAGTAACATTTTACTTAGGGTTATGTTTATTTGTCCAATTACTTTTGGGCCCCTGAAATGAGGAGCGTTTGTATAAAAATAGCTACAGTTCCTACATGTTTAATCATATATTTTTGTTCAACCCCTTGAATTAAACCTTAAAGTCTGCACTTCAATTCCGTTGTAGTTGTTTCATTTCAAATCCAATGTGGTGGCATGCAGAGCCCAAATCATGAAGATTATGTCACTGTCCAAATATTTCTGGGCCTAACTGTAGTAACTGCGGCTAAATGGTAAATGGCGCTCACTTATATAACGTATTTTACTCATCTCTGGATGACCAAAGAGCTTTACAGACCCTGCTATCCACCCATTCACCCCCACATTCACACACTGTTGGCGTCAGAGCTGCCATACACAGGCGCTGGCCTGACCCACCAGGAGCAACTGGGGGTTCAGTGTTTTGCTCAAGGACACTTTGACATCCAGACTGCAGACAGAGCGGGAGTCGAACCCCTCACCCTCCGATCAGTAGTTGGCCACACTACACCTGTGCCACAGCCGCCCCTGGGTGTGAGATGTACATGTCGGGCATGAGGTGTATCACACCCGCAGAAGTAGTTGCATGGTGGTAATCATGTTTAAAAATGAGTCTTTTGTTGTTTAAGAAGTCTTTCAGCATAAACTGTCCATTTTTTTCCTTTTTGTGTTAATTGAATCCTTGTGCTCCCATTTCATTTTAAACTCTTCCTGTGTGTTTCTTCGGGGTTTTTGTTTTTGTTTTTGTTTTTTTTGCTCATTCTGGCAAAGCTGAAAGGAGCTAATGCAATGGCGCGGCGTCTGTCCGTCCAGGAGTTACTGCTACTCCGAGGCTTTTGCCCTGATGGTCACCAAACTCACAATGATCCTCACCTGGGTCTGCATCCAGGTTATGGTCAAAGGTCAGAAAATCTGAGGACGTGTATGATTTCAGAAAAATCTATATTCTTCCTAGGCAATTGCCCTAATTCTCAAATTCATGCCAAATGATCATCAGGTGGGTCTGCTTCAAGGTTGCTCTCAAGGTCCAGATCAAAGATCGAGAGATCTCAGCGCTTACGATTTTATGAAAAATTGTTATTCCTAGGCAGTTGCCCTAATTCTCAACAGACTCACATGCAGTGATACTCAGATTTTTCTGCATGCAGGTTGCGCTCAGTCATTCTCAACGGTCAGGAGATGTGGGCATTTATGATTTGATCAAAATCATGACTCCTCCGAGGCCACTGACCATGATCTTAAGCACATCCTAGATAGGTTTGCATCTAGGCTGTGTTTAAGGTCAGTGTTCAGAAGATCTGATTATTTTGTGGTTCCCAGCTCCAGTTCTCTCTCCTCTGCTGTGTCTCATTCTTCCAAAGAAAATGTTGTTCTCCAAAAAGATTGAAATATTCAAATCAACCATGGCTGTGTTTTTCCCCCTCTTGCCCAGTTAATAAGTAAGCTTTCACAACGCTGCTGTTGACAGTTGCTATGGTTACAGAGTGATGGAGTAATTTCAGCTTGGTGATTAAAGTTGAGTCAGATTGTGTGTGTGTTAACGAATTTAATGCACACCTGCTTGCCACTCAGAGTGTTTAGCCATACTATGATATGAGTGTCTTCATTTGCATTCTGCAGTGCTCCAACTTATTTTTTTTTAAACAGTGTGACTGTTTGTGTGTGGAGGCTAGGGCAGGCGTCAGACAGGGAGGTTGAGTCCCATGTTGGTCCTATGAGTCAGCCCGTTTTGCTGGATTCTGCCAGCAAAGCGGTGGACAACTAACAGAAGGGCTCGACTGATGCTCACATGTGAGGCTTCAGTGTGAAGATAGCTGAGCGAAGCGTTTGAGACATGGTGGCCTTTTAGCTACCAGGAATGTCACAGAGTTTCTAGACAGGCTTTTGCCTTCTCTCTGTTGCTTTTAAATTGCTGTTCTTGTGTTGTACTATTTTTTTGTGTAGTTTGAATGAATCCCAGCTTATTGACATTGATTTGTTTTTGTTCATCACATTTATTTCAACTTCACAGTTGTATTTACGGTCTGAAACGACACTATCAGTTGAAGCTTGAAGATGGATCACAGGTTTTTAAAGTGGCTCCCTCTGTGTTATTTCTCCGCAGCAGCTGACAGTGGAGTTGAAAAATTGAAATCATTTTCATGCATATATGTTTGAAATAGTTGAGCTTTACTTGCCTAGACAGTACACTGAGATTTGAAATCATTTAACAGGCTGAAGAGTAACAAACTACTATATGCCCAAATGAAAGCAATATTCATTATTCCCTCTCAGGACACCCTCCTCCTCATTTCCAATTATCCAGCTGCACAGTGTGCAGGGCGGCCATGTTGTCTTGGTACAGTATGTGGATGACTTCTGCTCAGCAGGTTCCCAGAGATTTCTTCCATATTGGCTCATTTCATGATTGGGGTGCATTTGTGGCATCTAAACAGCTTTGTTGAAATGTTTCTGTAAAGCAATTTAAAGAGCCCAATCTTTTCCATAATCTGTTCTTTTTTTTGTCTGGGGCCATTTTGGCTGTGAGCAAATTTGTGGTGCTGCCAGGTGTCTAGTCATTGCTTGTTATCAGGAAGCATAACGAGCTTTATAAACTTATTGTAAAAGACTACCTGAGCAAACGGATGTGTTCAGACATCAATTCTCACTCTCCTTTGTCTGTATTTGTTTCCTGAAGGTGGCGGCGTACAACTCGGAGGGGAAGAGCAACCCCAGTCAGGTGGTGGAGTTTGTGACAAATCCAGACCGACCCAGCTGTCCCTGGAGGCTGGTTGTCAAAGGACGAGCCCTGCCCAACGGCTTCAAGATGGCCTGGGGTGAGCTTTGCTCCTAGTTCCTCTCATTAAATCCATGCAGTCTGTGTGTAGTTGACAGCTTGGCAAGTCCGGTTTACAGGTTAATTTTTTCTGTGGTTGAGCTCCTCCTGACCACAGCTGAGACGGATGTCATCCCTTATTGCATACACAATGGATGACTGACAATTTGGTTTTCCATTTAGACATCAGCTTGGATCCTTCATGCACCCCGCTGACAAACACATCACTCATAGCTGTATGTGGACACTGCTTCCAGTCTTCAAAATGTGGAGGGAAAAAATTAAACTGAAACATTTTTTCCTCTATTTCTCTGTGAACTAAAATGAGCTCCAGATGAAATTTGCGATACATCATTGGCAAAGCTTAGTCTATGTTTGCATCCCGTACTTAATACATTTTGAGCGTTTTTAAAAGGCCGAAGATTAGCTAGCATGAAATTACTTTCCATATTTCATAGTTTGATGCTCTGCTTCGGTACACATTTTAAATGAGTTTTTATGCTCATTTTAGCTCCATGTTTTTATTCATGGACTGTGCTAGAGTAGCTTTGCATGATGCACAGATCAGAATAATCCCTTTATCACAGTGGTCACCAACTAAAACTGCAAGAGGTCTGATAAGTCGGTTGTCCTCCCCAGCTGAGGTCTGAACTAGGGATGGGATTCTTTAGGCACCTGATGATTTGATTATGATTCAGGGTTCCGAATTGATTCCAAAACGATTCTTGATGCTTTTTTTTTTTTTTTTTAATAATCAGAATTTTTTCCCTCCCACTGTGTGACAACTTAGTACTTTAAAAGAAATGCATTTGCAATGATCTATGAATTTACTTCTAATTAAGCAATATTACACGAGAGGGAGTACACGGACGTATCACACCTGTAGTTACTATAGTCATTGATACCCTATGACCTTGAGTGTAATATTGTTTTTATACAACAGTTCCACAAGCACAATTTATTAAATGGCGGTAATACTGGACAAAATATTAATGATGTGTTTGTTTAACCAGTTATTTTGCGCAGCTGAGGGGAAAAAAGCAGGTTCCTCCTAAATGTACCCAGTAACTGTTGCCAAGTGCCTAAATACATACCAGTCACCCATTGAGTCAGTACCTCAGAAGGGCCGAGATCAGTGCCTGTGGCTCGTTGGCATGCTAGCAATTTGGCTTTGGCACACTTCACTTGCTTTTTCTTTGGATTTTCAGATGAAACAAAGAGTCCCATCACCACAAAGGTATTGTGGTTTTCTAATAGTCAATAAATTCAACTCTAGCCTGTCTGTTTTGTTTAAACAGACGTAAAATATATTGCCAGATTTTTAAAAGGACAAGACTTTCAGATCAGAGACGGCTGAATTGAGACTGTCTAGTTGCTTTTCAAACATTGCATCACTGTGGAAATGAAGGTATCCAACACAGTATTGCAGTTCTCAAGTCTGCAGACTTGACAGTAAATTACTGTTAGTAATTAACGGCTACTAGAACACCTTTGAAGTGGAATGATACATATCAAGTGAAACATTGGAGTGCAATTGTCATGGAATATTGTAACTCCTGGAATCCCTGTTGTCCAATCAAATTGCTCAGTCGGAACTAACTGTTGCATAATATTAGTGGTGTCTGGGGATCAAAATATTTAATTGCGATTAATTGTTTGAAGCGGTGAGCTAATCACGATTAATGGTGCATGGAACTGCTTTTATCTTTACGGAAACATGGTTAAATGACAATATACCAGACTCTGCCATTCAGCTGGCAGGGCTAACATGCCACTGTGCTGAGTGTTCAAGGAAGAAGGGAAAATGCGAGGTGGAGGCATCTGTGTCTACATCAGTGACGCTTGGTGCCGTGATGCAGCTGTTGTGTATAAACACTGTTCTCCATTGGTAGAGTTGATGATCATCAAGTGCCAACCTTTTTACATTCTGAGAGAAGCATGAAGAAGACCCTGTGCAGGATCAACGCACACAAGGCAGCTGGACCAGACAACATACCGGGTCGTGTTCTGAGGGATTGTGCAGAAGAGCTCAAGAATGTCCTGGCTGACATCTTCAATATCTCCCTGAGTCAAAATGTTGTCCCCACATGTTTCAAAACTGTTACCATAATACCAGTCCCAAAGAAGCCCGTCCCATCCGGCTACAACGATTACCGGCCCGTAGCACTGACCCCCATCATAATGAAGTGCTTCGAGCGGCTGGTCATGCAGAACATGAAGTCCATCCCCCCTCCCTCCCACAACCCATCTCAGTTTGCTTACAGGTCAAACAGATCCACAAAAGATGCCATCGCTGCTGCTCTCCATCTAGCCCTCACCCACCTGGACTCAAACAACTCCGACATGCGAATGCTGTTCTTGGACTTTCAACACAATCATCCCCCAGCACCTAATACAAAAACTCAGACACTTGGGTCTCAAAACCTCTCTCTGTAATTGGGTGCTGGACTTTCTCACAGGGAGGCCACAGAGTGTGTGGGCTGGCAGCAACACCTCCAAGACCATCACACTGAGCACAGGGGGCCCACAAGGGTGCGTGCTCAGCCCACTGCCCTTCACCCTGCTGACCCATGACTGTGTACCAGCCTACAGCACCAACCACATCATCAAGTTTACAGATGACACGACATTGGTGGGCCTCATCACCAACAACAAGGAGGCTAACTACAGAAATGAGGTGAGCCTACTGGTCCAGAGGTGTAAAGACAAAAATCTCTTCCTGAACGTGGGAAAAACCAAGGAGATTGTGGTCGACTTCAGGAGGGGACACACACAGCATCCCCTTCTGATCATCAATGGTGCAGCTGTGGAGAGGGTGAGCAGCACCAAGTTCCTGGGGGTGCACATCTCTAAGGACCTCTCCTGGTCCAACAACACCACATCACTGGCCAAGCAAACTGAAGAGAGCACGAGTCCCACCCCCCATTATGTGCTCATTCTACTGGGGCACCATTGAGAGCATCCTCGCCAGCTGCATCACGGTGTGGTATGGAAGCTGCACCACCTCCTGCCGAAAGACACTACAACACACAGTGAAAGCAGGCAGCAAGATCACTGGTGCCTCTCTCCCTCCCCGCCCCCCGACATCTACCTCACCCGCAGAGCCATCAACATTGCAGGCGACACCTCCCACCCCTCACACTCCCTTTTCAGCCCCCTGCCCTTGGGGAAAAGGTACCGGAGCCTCCGGGCCCACTCCACAAGACTGCTGAACAGCTTTGTTCATCAGGCCATCAGGACCAGAACTCTGCCCACCCACCCCACCCACCCCAAAAAAAAGACCGTAATGCACTGACCTGCACCTCAGCTGTTGGCACAGAAAGACTGGCACACCAACAGTAATTCATCTGCTGCTGTATGTCTCTGCACTTTACTGCAAGCATTTGCACAAATGCCATATCTGCTGCTGTCTGTCACTGCAATACTGATCATGTGCAGTCCTAGCTGTCACTGTCTGCACCTACACTACAACATTGAACTTGCAACTACGAGTATTACTGCTCTACTTTTCTGTATATAGGATTGTTGGGTTTCATCGTTTATCTTTATTTGCACTATGTGATGTCTGGGTCTGTCTTTTGTCACCACTTGCACTACCGATCGCATTACTGTACATAGACTACTTTTGTTGTATTTCCAGCCTTATTCCTTTTTCTTATATTGCGCACACCACTGAAGAGAGAGCGAAACGCCTGCACTCTCTTCAGCTTTTGGATTTGGTTATTTCTCCATGGAGGCTTTGGTTTATTCCTAACTGTCCTTGTGACTATTGGGGCAACTCTGTCAATGGTTGATCTTAATATACTGTTAAAATTATGAACAATAAAATCACACGATGCAGATGAAATAACTGGGGGAGTGTTGCGTAAGAGTTTGATAAAATCAGCAGCCACTTAAGGTGTCAGATGGCGCTTCCTTACCGTTCGCACCGAGGTCTCCCGTTGCATAAAACCAGTGATGTTAAAAAACACACAGTAATGGTCAGACACAGCCAAGTCAACAACAGAGGACACACTCGTGGGCAGGCCATGGCTAATGATAAGATCCAGAGTGCGTCCCCTATTGTGAGTCGGCTGCATGACATGTTGAGTAAAGTTCATGGACGTGAGCAGGTCATTAAAATCTTCTGACATTTGTTCGCCCTGCTTATCAGTGTGTAGATTAAAATCACCAGAAATGAGAATAAAATTACATGAGGAGTGGATTATTGATAAAAACTCTGAACTCGTTAATAAAAACAGGGCAGTATTTGGGTGGTCTGTAAACTGTGATGCATAAAATTGCAGGGCTTCTAAAGACAAAAGTGTGGTGCTCAAATGCAATGTATGGTATTAAGAACTAGGGTATGTAAACTTTTGATCCGGGTCATTTGGGTAGTTTCTGTTGTCATTATGATTTAAAAAGAGCAAACACAATTGTCTGATAATAAATGGTTTCACCCAACCACTATCTATGAGTGAAAGAAAAATTATTGTATTATCATTCATATTCTCTGAAAAATGGCCAAAAAATCCTAAATTCCACCAGGGTATGTAAACTTATGAGCACAACTGTATATTAGATTGAAAGTAGATTGCACTTTCTTTGATTTTCTCATTGGGTGTCCACGTGTCCTTAAAGTTTAATATTTGTTTATCCAAAATTAAACCCTTAATTATCCTTAAAAAAGACAGACCAGGTAAACTGGTGGTGGGCTGCACGGTGGCGCAGTGGTTAGCACTGCGGCAGCACAGTTTACCCTTGGCCGGGGGATTGTGGGGATCGTGGGATCGTGGGTTCGATCCCAGCCCCCGACCAACAGTGATCTGTGTGGAGTTTGCATGTTCTCCCCGTGTTGCGTGGGTTTACTCCGGGATTTCTCCGGTTTCCTCCCACATGCCAAAAAAAAACAAAACATGCATGTTAGGTTAATTGGCTGTTCTAAATTGTCCCTAGATATTTGTTTCCTATAGGCCCTTAGAATAGAGGGTTAGTATTAATGAAAGCGCTTTGAGTGGTCTTTGTGACTAGAAAAGCGCTATATAAGTGCAGGTTAGTTAGTTAGTTAGTAAACAGTAGTTGTACATTTTATTGTATTGTGGTATAAAATCTTTGTATTAGGTGAGATGGAGTGAGTCAGCTAAAGTGGCCACAGTAAAAGGTGTTAAATTTCACTTCCTCCTCACTGCAGATGACATGCCTTAGAATGTTTCTGTTGTTGTAAAGCATGGAAAATTGGGGTAGGGGGATACAAAAGGAAAAAAGGGAGTTTCACCTCCCTCCTGTTACCAAGGGCTTGCTCACAGATTGTTGTGGTCTTTCTGCAGTTGTAGGGTATTTGCACTACAGTTTGAAAATGCTATGAGATGACTGTTGTTGTGAGTTGGTACTATATAGATAATGTCGAATTGAAAAAGGGAGAAAGAAAAAAAAAATAGTGCAAACAAAAAGTTCCCTTAAAGGAAATGTGGTACAAATTGTTAGTTTTTTTTGTTAGTTTTTTTTCTTTTTAAATTTAGAGCCCCCTAAAGATGATGGCGGAGCAGAGATCACAAAGTACGTTGTGGAGCTGTCTGAGGGCCTAAATGGTATGTTCCATGTGCTGATTATTGATGGTAAAATATGCATGATACTGTAGAAAAATATGTCTAATGAAATGTATGGTAATGCTGTGTGTGTGTATAGGTGTGTCATGGGGGCAGGTGTATTCGGGTCCAGCTCTGGAACACGTGTGTGATGGCTTGAAGCCAGGCTCCTCCTACCAGACGCGAGTTTACTGCATGAGTGAGGGGGGGCAGAGCCCGGTGAGTCATTCAGCGTCAGCAGACTTGGACATGCGTACATAGACTTGCGCTCCATTACAGGAATTTCAAGAGATTCTCAGTTATTCCTGGAAGGACACAGAATTGCACATTTTTATAAATATTTATAGACATTCACAAATGATTAGATTACTAATGGGAAGCATGACATACTAGATTGTAGATGTACATTTCTTATATTTAAAACATCTTCTTTCTCAATTATCCTACACTTTTGCTGGTTCATGCCTTATTTAAAAAAAAAAAAAAAAAAAAATTACTAGAGACTGTTTTTGTCATTGATCTCTTTCTTGGCCATTACGTAAACTGTAATTGTCAGGGCAAGCAGCCAAAGTTGACATACTAATTTACACACAGCTAATTCTGCATTGTATTTATAGTGAGTTTTAATCAGAAATTGTCATTCAGTCAGTCTCCTGTGTTAAGAGGTTAGACTGTGCTTCCAAGTGTCTAGGTGCAAGGCAGAGCCTGCTAATCGATTAACCTTCCCTGCATGTGTTGGAGGATGTTTTTTTTAAATTAGTTTGGTTCACAGAGGCTCTTCATTAATTTCTTCATCAGCTGTTTGCGCATGCATTTATTCGTGATGGAGGTTATAAAGAAACATGAGTCATGGTGGCGAGTTCTGCCTTTTTTTCCCCCTTTTTTTTGGTGCAGTGCAATGTGACATAACACTCACATGGTTTTCCTCTGTCACTGAAGTCGAGTCTATTTTTGCATGGGAGTCGATCTGTCTAACTGGATCTGAAAATGCAACATGTATATCTGTGTTATTGTTTACCTTTAAATGATGCATCCACATTTGTCGCTTCACCGGACTGTTGGAGCCCTTATCAGTCTGATAAGCTGCTGAAAATGACTGTCTGTATCCAGCCTTGTTTTTGTGGCGTGTGAAAGACACCAAGAGGAGAAAGTGAGAATGTTAATTTATTTTCTGTGGATCTTAATTGGTGTGTTGTTTTTCCTCGCAAGCTGTCAGAGACCATGCAGGTCCAGACTCCCGCAGTGCCCCCAGGGCCATGCCAGCCCCCTCGGTTGGTGGGCAAGCCCAAAGCCAGGGAGGTGCAACTGCGCTGGGGTGAGTCATTCCTCTCCAACTTAGATCTGTGTGGGATGTGCTTCTAGCTTCTGTTGTTGCGTTTATTTGTCTAATGATCTACTTCAAAGCAACTGGCTTTGATTATGCAGTTTGTTATTCTACTCATTTATCTTTCTGTATGTATGAGTGTTCCTGAAAAGACGTTTTTTTAAATACACATTGATTTTGGAACAGTTCTTTGGACCATTTTCCTCTTAGGTCCCCCTCAGGTAGATGGAGGAAGCCCGGTGTCCTGCTACAGTGTAGAGATGAGTGGGCCGCAGTCTGAGGAGAGCAGGGAGGTTTACCAGGGCCCAGAACTGGACTGCTCTGTGGGAGGGTTAATGCCTGGAAAAGCCTACAGCTTCCGACTTAAGGCAGCAAACAAAGCTGGGGTGAGAAAGACAGTTTAACTGCAGCTTTTTTTTCATTTTATCTTCTCCATGCTATCAATTCTCCATTAAAATGTTTGAATATTTTCTGTAGTTTGGGCCTCTTTCGGAGCGATGTGAGATTACAACTGGCCCTGGGGCTCCTGAGCAGTGCAAGGCTCCTTCCACCACATGTAAATCCCCTAGCTGTGTGGTTGTGAGCTGGGAGGTAAGTGTAGCTTCATTTCCATCCCACAGTCGAGGTTTGAATCCCGAGTGATCTCATGAATTGAGTCTGTTCACCTGTAACGATTCAGATCAGCCAATCACAGGGTGCTTAGTTTTTGGTGACTACAGTTATGCCCAGTGATTGGCTGTTGGGACTGTGGTCATAGCTGTAGTCCTTTCAATGTTCCTGCCAAGAAGAGAGCTTTTGCAGGCAATGTGGGCCCACTCAGGCTATGGGGGAAGTGACTTCCCCCAGTCACAGGGTGCTGTCCCGTCAAAATAATTTTGGAAGCCTTATTTTAAGGTGAAAACCCTACGTGATGTAGCTTTAATTGGAGACTGTGTTGTTTTTAGCTGTTAGCATTTTAGTTGCTAGCATGGCAGTTGCTTGTTAGGTGCTTGTTAGGAATAGTGCTAGCATTTAGCCTTACTTAGATTAAAGTGCTTCATAAGGATATTTTCAGTTTTTACTGTGAAGATGGGAATGACTTATCACTGAAAGGGGTAACATTATAGGTCTATTTTGACTTTGGTATTTAGAATTTGGATATTTAATAAAACATAGCAGTGTTTGCTACCTTAGCTTTTAGCACTGTTCAGTAACGGTGCTGCTCCTGTGTTTTGGACTACATAATAGACCATAATATGTCCAGTCAGATAGTGTTGTGGGCAGACTACAGGTATGCTGCTCACATGTCCACATTGAAGCCAGAAAATCAGCCAAGTAATAATCAAGCATTTATCGTGATGTTGTGCACCATTGCAGAAGCCTGCATTGAGATAAATCTTAGACTCAGTTCAGCACCTCTAATGTACATACAGTATGCGTCATTCATTTAATGTATTTGGAGCAAATACTGCATTATCATTATTTGAAGTTGTGCTGACGAGCCATTTCTTTGCATATTTTAGGCTCCTCCTTGTAACGGAGCTCCTGTGACAGAGTTTCGTCTTGAGTGGGGAGCAGCTGAGGGCAGCATGCAGGTGTGTTACAGTGGACCAGGACTCAGCCATGAAATGAAGGGGCTGCTGCCTGCAACCAACTACTTCTGCAGGGCCCAAGTGAGCATTTATCACTTTATTTAGAAACTTAATTGTATATTTTAAAATTTGGTGTTGAAATAGAAATGCAGTAGACCTCATGATTGAAAAGATGTTCAAAATGAATTTCAGTTGAATAAATTCCTGAAGTCTTAAAGAATCCAGAAGAGACAATTAAAAATAAAGTATTCAATTTAATATTTTTGTAGTACAAGTTTGAAATTGCTTAAGAACTGCAAAAACTATGAAACAAAGCATTTCTCATTTGTGTATATGAGCATAAATACTAAAACTAAAAAGAAATCGGCTTGTTCTTTCCTTTGAGACTCAATTTTTTTTGTTCTCTCAGTTGTGTAGAGTGTTTTTTGTAGCCTGTAGAACATACAATAAAATACATGAAGCACAGAGTTCTCTGCAGCAGTGATTGAAGTATTCCAGGAAGTAATATTTGTTTAAATTTTAGATCATGTATAAAGTTCTTCTCAAATTAAAATTTGAAAAGTGAGTTTTAATATATTACCAAGGGTTTTAATGGACATTTGCATTTAAGAATGGCTGGCTTGCTTATTCTAATTTCTTGCAGTTTCTGAGACTGTCCATTATGCTTTGGTAGATGGTTCCTCATTTGCAAGACTGGCTAAAATCAATAATTTCACTAAAATGATTGGGACTTTTCTTTGGCTCCGACTAAATCTCTGTGGTTGTGCCAGAACTTTCTCTTTATAGGAGAAATCCTGATGATGCAGATTACAAGTCATAGGGGTGTGCTTTTGAGGATTTGTGTGCTTGTGTTTTGTACTATTGTGTGTTTTTTAATGCATCACCATATATCTGCTAGTTATTTTCTTTTCACAAAGATTGTAATTTTTAACTTTTAAAAATTTTGTTTTATTTTTTCTCTGTCTTGTCTTGAAAACAAAACAAACACCTATCCTTCAGAGTTGTTTACATTGAACTCCACCTGGTGGTCAGACATGAATGTTGCATGCGTCCTTTCTGCACCTCATGACCCTTGTCCTGTTGTTGTCTTGCAGGCTGTCAACGTGGCCGGTGTGGGGCCCTTCAGCGAAGCAGTGTTGTGTCAGACGCCGTGCACAGTGCCCGCAGCTGTCAGCAACATCTACATACTGAAGGAGTCTGAGCTGCAAAGTGACGATGCATCTGTGGATGCTGATGAAGATGAGGAAGAGGAGGAGGGTAGTTCTCGGGTGCTGCCATTCTACTCGCCATCCACTTGCCTGGGGATTAGCTGGGACCCTCCATGCGATCATGGCTCTGAGATCACCTCCTATGTGATCGATCTTGGAGAGCGACAGCCCATCGTGGTCGGTCCCGTCACCAAACACATCATCCAGCATCTGCAGCCTGACACCAGCTACAGGTTGGTATTATTATTATTGTTCTTCCCATAGGGGTACATTGTTTCATTTCACCCAGAGGTGGTGCTAGACTTTTTTTGTAATTTTGACAGGGTTGTAAAAATTCTGTCATAATCAGTTATCATCTATCACTTCAATTGATTTCGAGTAGAACACTCTCAGTGTAATCTGTCAAAAAGACAGACGGCTTTCATATTTTTCTGTCAGTGCTGAAAAAAAAATCTGTCAATGAAGGACAATTTTCAGTTAACGCAACCTCTGATTTTACCCATTCCATGAGTTTTCCCAAGTGGGATTTTCTTTGCTGAATTAAAATTTTTAACCACAAATGTTTAAACAATATGTTTATTTTTTATTGTTATTTTTTTTTAAACGGCATGCGTCATGACGTTCCATGCTGCCATTACCAAGCAACACCATGACAGTGTTGCTACCACGGGATAATGACAGAAGCGTATGGTAAACACGAGCAGCATGGCATATGGTAAACACAAGTTGAAACATCTCTTGATGCAGCAGCATGGGATAAAATGAAAGACTGCAATGTGTTTGACAGTCTATGAAGTGCACCCACGCTTGATTCCCAAACAGCAGCATCTCCGTTAATGACGGCAATATTAATAATGTTGCCTTCACCACGGTCATCCCCCACAAACTCACCTACAAACTGTCCTTACTTGGCCTGCACCCCACCCCCCTGTGACTGGCTACTGGACTTTCTGACTGGCAGGCTTCAGTCTGTCAGGATGGGTAACAGGACCTCAGCCAGCATCATCACGAACACAGTTGTCCCACAGGGTTGTGTTCTCAGCCCCATCCTTTACAGCCTCTTCACCCATGACTGTGTTGCCTCCCACAAAGACAATGTCATCTTAAAGTTCACGGATGACACAGCAATGATAGGACTTATCACTGGTGGTGATGAAGCGTCCTACAGGAGGGAGGTGACCAGCCTGGTGTCATGGTGTGAGGACGACAACCTCACTCTCAACAAGAACAAGATGAAGGAGATGATAGTGGACTTGAGGAAGGGGAGGAGACCTCATTGGCTGCTGTTCATCCGGGAGCTTGAGGTGGAGAGGGTGAGCAGCTTTAAATACCTGGGCATCCACATCAGCGAGGACCTTACATGGGCATTCAACACTACAGCGCTGGTTAAGAGAGCTCAACAGCAGCTGTACTTTCTGAGGAGGCTGAAGAAGTTTGGCATGTCCCCCAAGATCCTCAACAACTTCTACAACTCTATCATTGAGAGCATCTTGACCAACTGCATCACTGCGTGGTACAGCAGCACTACTGCTTGGGACTGGAAACGCCTACGAGAGTGGTGAAGACAGCGACAGAGAAGATCATCAGGACTCCACTCCCCTGTCTGCAGAGCATCTATCACTACAGAGTCCAAAGGAGAGCTGCCTCCATCCTCCAGGACCCCACCCACCTCCAGCACAGAATGTTTACACTTCTGCCCTCAGGCCGGAGGTACAGAAGTGTGGAATGCAGGACATCCAGACTAAAAAAAAACTCCTTCTTTTCCACTGCCATCAGACTCCTGAATAAATAACAAACTCCGGACACAGCTTTGCAAATAGGAATTCACACACTGGTTGCTAAATTTGCACATTGCTCATTTGCACATTGTACATAGTCTCACCTCGTCTCATGTCCATATCATCTCTGCTGCTAAATTGTCATTGTACAGTCTACTGGGTATTATCAGGGCACACGGCTTTACACAGAGAAATTCTCACACTGGGTGCTAATTTGTACATTGTTCATTTGCACATTGCTAATTTGCACATTGTACATAGGCTGATTCCATCTCAGGTTCATATCATCTCTGATATTAATATACCATTGTCCATTATAGTCATCCATTGAATTTTCAATTTTCATTCTTCTTGTTTCCTCTAGTTTAACTGCTTTAACTGTCCTAATTGCCTAATGTGTATTTATTAGTATTAATAGTTAGTATTAAGGTGTGTTTATTACCTTTATTAGTAGGGATGTGTATCTTTTACCTTGGCATTTGTTCGGAGAGCAGAGTAAGAATTTCATTGCTCAGGAAATGTTGCATTTCTTAACTGTGCACATGATAATAAAGCCTTTGAATCTTGAATTAGCTTATAGAACATTAGCACATTGCTAGCAGCCTTGCAGGCTAAGTTTAATTCATTTAACTCACAAAACCCAATATGAACTCATTCTTTTTAGATGACAGCAACAGGTAGCTCTGAGGTTTTACCAACCTGCTCGCCCTCCACACCTTGTGAGGAAAACCCACTGACACCAGCTGCACACTGAGCTGGAATGAAATTTGTATTTAAAGGTTTGCATCTATTCATGACCATAAAGCAGCTGGAGGTTGGGTAGGTGGTACATATAATGTAGGTTACAGATCAATACTGAGTTTGACTCCTTCCCAGACTGAGCAGTGTCTTGAGGTTTTACCAGTATGTTAATATACAATTGAGTATTTTATGCATATGGGTGTATGTATATACACTGTGCATATATACTGTATATATTAAAAAAAACATGCATAAATTACACCCAAGTACAGCATGTATATTTTTGTGATTGATAAAATAACATAATTGTGCAGTTGTTTCTAATCACCTCAGAATTCCATTTATACTGCTTTTATATATATTGGTTTTCAGCATTTAAACATCACAAATGCTACAAGGCATACAGTGGGGCAAAAAAGTATTTAGTCAGCCACCAATTGTGCAAGTTCTCCCACTTAAAAGAAGAGAGAGGTCTCCAATTTTCATCATAGGTATACCTCAACTATGAGAGACAAAATGAGAAAAAAAAAATCCAGAAAATCACATTCTGATTTTTAAAGAATTTATTTGCAAATTATGGTGGAAAATAAGTATTTGGTCACCTACAAACAAGCAAGATTTCTGGCTCTCACAGACCTGTAACTTCTTCTTTAAGAGGCTCCTCTGTCCTCCACTTGTTACCTGTATTAATGGCACCTGTTTGAACTCATTATCAGTATAAAAGACACCTGTCCACAACCTCTAACAGTCAGACTCCAAACTCCACTATGGCCAAGACCAAAGAGCTGTCAAAGGACACCAGAAACAAAATTGTAGACCTGCACCAGGCTGGGAAGACTGAATCTGCAATAGGTAAGCAGCTTGGTGTGAAGAAATCAACTGTGGGAGCAATTATTAGAAAATGGAAGACATACAAGACCACTGATAATCTCCCTCGATCTGGGGCTCCATGCAAGATCTCACCCCGTGGGGTCAAAATGATCACAAGAACGGTGAGAAAAAATCCCAGAAGCACATGGGGGGACCTAGTGAATGACCTGCAGAGAGCTGGGACCAAAGTAACAAAGGCTACCATCAGTAACACACTACACCGCCAGGGACTCACATCCTGCAGTGCCAGACGTGTCCCCCTGCTTAAGCCAGTACATGTCCAGGCCCGTCTGAAGTTTGCTAGAGAGCATTTGGATGATCCAGAAGAGGATTGGGAGAATGTCATATGGTCAGATGAAACCAAAATAGAACTTTTTGGTAAAAACTCAACTTGTCGTGTTTGGAGGAGAAAGAACACCATACCTACTGTGAAGCATGGGGGTGGAAACATCATGCTTTGGGGCTGTTTTTCTGCAAGGGAGCCAGGACGACTGATCCATGTAAAGGAAAGAATGAATGGGGCCATGTATCGTGAGATTTTGAGTGAAAACCTCCTTCCATCAGCAAGGGCATTGAAGATGAAACGTGGCTGGGTCTTTCAGCATGACAATGATCCCAAACACACCGCCCGGGCAACGAAGGAGTGGCTTCGTAAGAAGCATTTCAAGGTCCTGGAGTGGCCTAGACAGTCTCCAGATCTCAATCCCATAGAAAATCTTTGGAGGGAGTTGAAAGTCCGTGTTGCCCAGCGACAGCCCCAAAACATCACTGCTCTAGAGGAGATCTGCATGGAGGAATGGGCCAAAATACAAGCAACAGTGTGTGAAAACCTTGTGAAGACTTACAGAAAACGTTTGACCTCGGTCATTGCCAACAAAGTGTATATAACAAAGTATTGAGATGAACTTTTGTTATTGACCAAATACTTATTTTCCACCATAATTTGCAAATAAATTCCTTAAAAATCAGACAATGTGATTTTCTGGATTTTTTTTTTTCCTCATTTTGTCTCTCATAGTTAAGGTATACCTATGATGAAAATTGGAGACCCCTCTCATCTTTTAAGTGGGAGAACTTGCACAATTGGTGGCTGACTAAATACTTTTTTACCCCACTGTAAATGCCCATTTTTCTAAGGAAAGCATGTTTAGTCTTATATTTGATTTTATTATATCTTTTTAAGAGAAGAAGCATTGTTAAAGTCAGAAAAATAACATAACTACTTCATGGGTGCTGAAATCCTGTGAAGGCCTGCTCTCTCTCCCCCCCCCCCCCCCCCCCCCCTCCCATGTGGAAAACTGATCAAGAATTGATAAAGGAATCAAAGAATTGGAGCGATAAGCAAAATCAACAATGCCATTCAGTGTTTCCTCTGGCTTAAAGACCTTGGCGTGGTGGCAACATATTTTTTTTTTGGGGGGGGGGGGGGTCATGACACTATTGTAACTGGAATATGTTAATTTTATACTATTTATTTCTTTTTTTCAATTTTGCACAGTAACTTTGCATATGGAACTTACCATTTGAAGTATTGTATAACTGAGACTTGAATGTTGGAATATTGGTCCAGTTGGGGTCCCACCCAGACATCCTGTGTTTGGACTTTTTACTGGTGTCATCTTTCTCTCCTTCCTCTGCTCTCACCTCTCCTGGACCCTCTGCCTGAACACTTCCCTCTCCTTGGCTCCTCTCTTCTGTCTCATCTTTCCTTCTCTGACCTCTGTTTAATTCAGGTTCTTTCTCGGTCTATGGTGGTATACAAAAAGGTTAGAAAATATCAAGTGTCATGTTTTGTCCTGCAGGATTTTTTTGTCATGGTTGACATAAATGATGAAAATACGTGTATTTTTTTGTATTTTTATTCTAGTGTTTTGTTTTGTTTTTCCATTGAGAGCAGTAGGGAAGGGGGAAAAACATTCATAATAGTAATGTACTCATGCATACTTAAATTATATGATCAGAGGTGGGTATAGTAGCCAGAAATTCTACTCATGTAAAAGCAGTGCTATGAAATTAATAATTAAAAGTGGACAACCCAAAATTTCTAATTGAGCTAAGGGCACAAAGAACACCCACTTTAAAACTTGAGTAATGACTTCAGTCTTGAAGGTTTGAGGTTTTTCTCCAAAATTTATGACAATTTTTTTGTGGTTTTCTACTTTTCTCTGTAAATTTGTCTAAATTTGAAACCATTTTCCTGAAATTTGCAATTTCCTCTTGCAAAATTGACTTTTCTTGTACATTTGAGACTTTATTATAAGTTTGTGGATTATTTTATGGTTAATTTTTTGTCTGTTTTTTAAAATAAAATTACTGTTTTTTTAAATAAATTTGAACAGACTGTGGTAATTTTTTTTTTAACTTTTTCCTTATAACAATTTACATTTTTGACCATAATTTTGCAGAGCCAGAACAGAACAATAATTTAACCTTGATTTCAAAGAAAAAATATTAATAAAATTGTACTTAATGAAATAAATTAACTTAAATGACCAAAGATGCAGTTATTTCTGTTGTAATATTTCTATATATTTATAATTTTTTTTTAAGAAATCTCCTCACCACCCTAGACAGCAGGAAAACCTCCCTTATTTTGAAATTCAAATGCTGGCACGTTTAGTTTGTCTGAACGCTGCTGACGGATTAAAGTCATTGACTTCGTGATTTTCGGTCATCTTAACGTTCCAGGTACATAATAATGTACATACCGTATTTTTGGGACTATAAGGCGCACTATTAATGAACAGTCTATTTGATGGTCTAATTTCATACATAAGGCGCACCGGATTATAAGGTGCATTAAAGCGAGGTAGTCGGAGCCGGGAAAAAAATTTTTTTTGCGTGCATGGAAAGAAAATCCTATCTATAGTCATTGTAGACACATATAGTGCGATTGTCTGCGAGTGTAAATGACCTGTTCCATGAGCAGGTGGAACGTTTTTAGTCCGTGGCTGTTTACATCGCCATATTGGCCAGAATACTCGTTCGGTACTCGCTCGGTAATCGATACGACTCGCTCTCCGGTGGCAGCCCCGAGAAGTAAACAATGCAAACAAATGCCGGGACGCTTGAATTCTTTCGTCCTGAAAATATCATTTTTGGAGCAGTTTCGATCCACGATCCATTGGCAGATAGTGGCGTAACTCGCTAGCAATTTAACTTTGAACGACCTGTTGACACCAATATAGTGGTTGGAGTTCTTTGGTTAATCCACCCGGAATGATGGCAAGCTCCGAATTAGTTTGCTACACTTGGGTTTTGACAGTATCGATGAGATGGGCGCGCATGGAGGGGCAGATCAATAGGGATGGAGATTTGTGGAAAAAGCCATCCGGCCATTATGTTGAAGCACATATTACTCTGCGAGGCTCCTGACTACCGTAATGCTCTGACAATCCATCAAGCGGTTTGGCTTCGTAACTTACCAAAGTCGTACTAAAACATTTTTGACAGATTTTTGAGCGCCGTGTACCACATAAAATCGGTTCGAGGTCAGTAAGCACAACCAGAATTAATACATAAGGCGCACCGGATTATAAAGCGCACTGTCGATTTTTGAGAAAATTAAAGGATTTTAAGTGCGGCTTATAGTCCAAAAAATACGGTAAATTAGTTAATTAATATTAGCAAAGGTAAAGGTAAAAACAGCTCCTTTTCATTCTTGTCTGAAATAAGACGAACAAAAAAGCTAATGATTAAAAAGAAGACAAAATAAACCAACTCGAGTTCTTAACCACATCTGTTAGCTAAGCGACTCATTCATTATTGCTCCCGTTACCAGTGGGTTAAAACCATGATAAATGCCTCCACTGCTTACATACCTCTTCTGATTTTTTTCCACATTTAAAGTACTTAAATAAGCTCATGTTTCTCTCGGACAGTGATGCGAGCGAGACACTGCCTGGCGACCGGAGCTGTCACGCAGACACAGCGCTTCTGAACTCCGCGTGGATGACGGTTACGCACGTTGTTCATGTGCATGCTTGCAGACCGTAATTCCTTCACATTTTTTTCTTAAATTTATATGTCCTCATAGGAATGACGGGAAATTTACAAGCGTGGCGGGCTGCCACCGGGAGATGTTACCAGAGGAAACCCTGCCATTGATATTCATAAAATCTTATCATTTCCCATCCCTATTCCACTTACTGTTGATGATGGGAGAGGGTGTGTAAATGGTGAGAGGCTTAACAAATGGTGAGAGAGGGTTAACCGTATTCTCAACACCTCAAAGACTAAGGAAATGTCTATAGATTTTAGAAAGGAAAAAAATCATCTGTCCACTTTTATTAATCATAATAATAATGCATGAGATTTATGTAACGCTTTTCATAGACACTCAAAGACGCTTTACAATGGACACATTATTCATTCACTCCACAGATAATGGTAGTGGTAAGCTACTGCTGTAGCCACAGCTGCCCTGGGGCAGACTGACGGAAATGTGACTGCCAGTTTGCGCCAAAGACCTCTCCGACCACTACCAAACATTTATCCACATTCATACCCGGTGTCCGGGCATGTCAGTGTTAATGGGGAACTGATCCAGTCTGTGACTGAATATAAGTACATTGGGGTTTTGCTTGACCACAGACTTAAGTGGGACTCATGGACTGACTATCTGAGTACTAAGGTACAGCAAAGAATTTTTTAAATAAACTTCTATCTTAATGTGAACTCAAAAATACTTAACATGTTTTATTGTGCTTTCATTGAAAGTGTCCTGACGTTCTGTATAACAGTGTTTGACACAGTTGGTTTGGAAATGCTTCTGAAGCACAGAAGAATCTGTCAGAAAGATGGTACTGTAATAGCTAGTAAGCTGCTGGAAATTACTTTACCAAGTTGTGAATGTCTTTGAGGAGGACCATGTTATAAACAAAGCAAACACTATTGTGGCCAATGAGAAACACCTGCTTGTCACCTTTTTCAATCTGTTGTCATCTGTGAAGCGCTATTGCCGACCTCTGTTCTGGAAAAATGGGTCCAAATTGTCCTTTATTCCACAAGCCATCACATTTCTAAACATGGATAGGAAATAGGATGTATAATTAGTTTGGTTTAAACTTTTATTATTTTATTTTACTTTTAGTTTCTTTTTCGTTTTATGGTATAATGGAAGTGTGTGTGTGTGTGTGTGTGTGTGTCATGCTGCAGGCCAATT
The DNA here is from genome assembly GCA_020510985.1 of Pholidichthys leucotaenia. Taxonomy (NCBI): domain Eukaryota; kingdom Metazoa; phylum Chordata; class Actinopteri; order Cichliformes; family Pholidichthyidae; genus Pholidichthys; species Pholidichthys leucotaenia. The sequence goes on from CM035847.1 coordinate 266,891,018, forward strand.
TCCCTTCAGGGACAAATAAACTTCTCTGTCATCCTGGCTTCCCACCTTAAGCCTTGCTTATGCTACACCTCTGTTCTGGTGCACTAAGATGCGTGTCCGTTTTGGACGTGGGAACAAAGAATGAGGCCATTTTTTTCCTGTTTTTTTTTTTTTCCTTAGGCAAACTCATTCATCGCAACTAGGGATGCGCCACGTCGCATCATTCACGATAATATGGGTGTAAGTTTTGATACCCATGTAAAAATGAATATCATGATGTTTGGGGTCTGCTGCGTGACAGCATCACACCGCCAACAGAAGTTGCATGTTACCATAGAAACGACAAAACAAACATGGCGTGGGAGGCTGCCACTCCAAAGTTGGAGCATCTGCATCCAGTTGAGTGGAAATATTTTAAGGTTTAAGGCTGTTTCAGACTGCTGCCACATTTACAAAAAAAAACCCCAACAAAAACAGTGCAGCATTGTGGATAATCTGCCTGCATTTTTGCCGCTAGGAGTGTCTGTAGTTGTAGTTTCCTTCTGTTTTGGCTGCTTTATCTTGATTTTGTTCAATGCTCCAAAGAGAGGGGGAAAAAAACCTTCTATTCAGTGCGACGAGAGCCAAAAAGCTCCAGGAGAGGTCCGTGCAACGAGAGTTGAGCTGGATTCATGCTGTGCATCTGCTGTCTGCATCCGCTCGACCGCGAGGCTTGTATAACAAAATTTGTCATTTTCTCCAGTCCACAGACGTCGCAGAGCCCCTCCGCAGATGTCCGCGTGCAGCCCAAATTTTCTGACTGCACAGCCTGACCGTGTTAACTGCGTATGCGCAAAATTGAACCTCTCATTCACAAGGTGGCACTACCAACACAGCAAACAAAGTCAAAATAGACACAGAGGAAGACGAGAATAACCATATGTGAATCATTTTGCAGCAGCTTGAACGGAGAAGAGCACTGAAAAACGGTAATTCCTCTTTTTCCTTGAAATGATACCATTATTGTTACAAAAAATGTGCGTCGGTCTCACATTTATAGCTAGTGAACAAACTGGGGTGTTAGCACAGTTGTGCTACCCATAGGGCTGGGGTGAAACTAAAAATAGCAATTGTGCGCATGTGTCAACTGCTTGGCCTGGTAGACGGAAAAAGTGAAGTATATACAGGGCCACATGCGTGCCGGCCTCGACCAAAGTGGACCAGAGAGGAAATGAAGCATGAATCCAGCTTTACAATGCAGGTAATGTTATATTTTGAACTGCTGGGGAGGCAGCAGAGGATGGACTCAAGCACAAGTCTGAGTTTTCAACAATTTAATAATAAACAAAGGCACAGCATGGAGGCTGGAAAAAAATTAAACTAAACATAAATACAAGAACAAAACTGAAAGTACAACCCAGACTGGGAACATGGTGGAAAATGAAGCAATGAAAAACACAACATGGGTTTATCATTCAGCCGAGTGCAAATGAATGAGGGAAGCGATATACAAATACTAATGAGGGGAAATGAGAAACCACTGCTGAGGATTAGATAACCGAAACGTAAATAGTAAATCATAACGTGAACCGGAAGGAGGACTACAACAATAAGGCTACAGGAAATGGAACAGGAATGACTTCAAAATAAGAGCAAACCTAAGAACTAAGAAGGGACAGATAATATCAGAAACACTACTAAATAAACCAAGGACCAGGAAAATACTTACAATAACTAGAGAAGCACTCATAGAGCGCATACCTCCACCAAGGTTCCTTCCGTTTCTCATGGATCACCTCCAAAATGTAATGGGTTTGTGTGTAGGCCTATAGCCACTTGTGGTGAAAATTGCATCAAAGTCTGTCCATCAGTTTTGGAGTATTGTTGCTAACACACTGTGAGAAGATAAGAGCCTTGGCTGAGGTATGCATTCTCAGATCATCACCAAAATATAATGGGTTCCTCTCTAGCCCAAGAACCACCTCTGGTGAAAATTTCATCCAAATCCATCCAGTAGTTTTTGTGTAATCCTGCTACACAAATACAAAGCCCTTGGCTGAGGTATGCACTCTCAGATCATCACCGAAATCTAATCGTGTGTTCCCCGTGCCATTACACACCTTTCCTGAAAATTTCATCAAGAGCCGTTCATAACTTTTTGAGTTATGTTGGTAACAGACAGACAGACAAACAGACAAACGCCGGTAAAAACAACCTCCTTGGCGGAGGTAATAATGAATGACAAAAATTTAACTTAAAGGATGGGACGTGTTCACCAAACATGTCCCCATGACGGGTAAAGTGACTGCATAAAACCCGACATCCATGTGCACTTAAGATGTAACTGTTTATATTATTCTCGTGTAATATTTGATACAGAAGAAAATTTTTTAAATTAAATCTGAGCTACTGTTTATAAACTGGAGAAGTAAGAGTTTTTGTTTTGTTTTTCCTGAATATGTTGAAGGTAAATAACGCTGGCCTGTGAAACTCTCCTTTTCACATAAAGTTAAAAGAAAAAAAAAATGTATTATGTCATATCGTGAAAAATATCGTTATTGTGAAAATTCACAGAAATATTGTGATATCATTTTTAGGCCATATTGCCCACCCCTAATTGCAACAATCCGATGCCTTCTTTTCTCTCTTATTTCCTCCAGGATCCGAATCCAAGCCCTTAACAGTCTGGGAGCAGGCCCCTTTAGTCATACCTTTAAGCTGAAGACAAAACCCCTTCCCCCACAGCCCCCCCGCCTGGAGTGCACCGCCTTCAGCCACCAGACCCTCAGGCTCAAGTGGGGTGATGGCCCAGCCAAAGCCACCACCTCAGACACCCTCCAGTATCAGCTGCAAATGGGAGACAAGAACGGCAGGTTAGTGGCTCATTAGTCGGATGGGGGGATGTGACCTGACAAAATAAACCGATAACAGGGATGACTGGGGTTTAATCAGAAAGCTTCAGATAAGTGTATTCAAGATGGCGGGTACATTAAAACAGACTACTTTAGAACTTGGAAGAGACGGGACCTGATGAGCTGCTTTATGCAACTGTATATTTCCCGACAGAAAAGTCCCTCATCTCATTTGCTCTTTGTCATATTTACTCTTTGCTCATTAAATCCTTTCTCACCCGTTTCATGTTCCTGTCATTGCAGATTTATATCCTTGTATAAAGGACCATGCCACACACACAAAGTCCAGAGGCTTAATGAGTCTACCTCTTACACGTTCCGCATCCAGGCCTTTAATGAGGCGGGCGAAGGGCCCTTCTCCGATGTTTACACGTTCACCACCCCACGCTCTCCCCCAGCTCCTCTGAAAGGTACAGTACCAGTGAGCTTCCCATCACTCTTTTTGCCTGTTCTCTTCTTACTGTCACTCTTATTTTTCCCCAATCTACTGTACTGTTATCTTTACAAACACTTACTGCTGACGTCAGATGTGCTCAGCTCTAAACCTGAGCTGACCCAACCATTTGAGTAAGACCCAGCTGCCACAGATTTCACTTGTCTGCTCTGATCATGAGTCTGGTAGTTTAGCTCTGTGGTCTGGTCTCTGCCAGTCTCTGCAGAGCCTCTTTTGATCCCACGCGTTGAAGTTGGTAATGAGAACGTAGGCTTTATTCTCAGTGCGACACCTCCTTTGAATCAGGCTGTCATGTGCCCAGTGTGATTCAACACTGTTTGTCTCTCCACACAGTGAAGTGGAGACTCAGATAAAAGTGGTCTCAACCAACTGTTTCAGCAATAGGTTTTAAGCCCGATGTTATAATGCCACAAAGGACTTAAATCCACACAGCCAGTGTGTCTTTCCATTATTATTAGGGCACTTTGCCAGTTCAGTACAACCACGTACTTTTTGTTTTTGCTTGAAGTGCCACCTACCTAAAGAACAGCATGACTCATAGTTAGGGTACTCTGCTAATGGGGGAAAAAAGTCTCATTTTCTAGAATTGACTGTTAATCCATCAGCTGAGTCACTGTTCATATCAAAGCCAGTGCTCTTGTCTTGCAGCCAATTGATTCTGCACAAGCCCCACTTTCAAAAATTCCCTCAGGCTGTGATTCAAAATGGAAGAGCACTTTTTTCATTTAAGAGCAGTTTATAACGTTAACTTTATGGAAGTAGTAGTCGTATTAAAGCAACACTATGGAAGAATTGCTCCCATGGCCCGCCTGCAGTTGTGAACCATTAATGTCAGTTATCATTGTCATAAATATTGGTGTGAGCCATGTGCATTTGTTAACAAGTTTACAAATAAGTTATCGGCAAGTTAAGATGCTGTTGCCTCATTTGCACACAGCCAAAGGTAAGGGGAAAATATGACTTATTAGTCCAAGAGCAACAAAGCCAGGTCGCCATCATTTAAAAAAAAAAAAAAAATCCTTTTTAGTGCTCGCCAATGACAGTCAGCCAGTCAAGTATTCACTCTTGTCCAGGCTCTTGCTTGGGCACTTTTTCTTTCTTATCATCCTTTAGAATAGAATATAAATGCCTTTATTGTCATTGCACAGGAATGTACATCAAAATTTGCAATGCTACATCTGAGACATTCTCTTTTTTTTGTCCCATCTTTGGAGCCCTGGCAGACTCCCACACAATGAGAAGAAAAGTTAAAAAGAACATATGTTCTTGCATATTGCCCTAAAAAGATAAAGAACATTGCTATTAAAGGAATAAAAAAAGTATAACACAAAAAATATTTTTAACAAGTCTTTGGTTTCTTCGCTTGTTCTGAAAGTACAAAGATAGATGGCTTAACCTTACAGTTAGTGGCTGACTAGTGTCATGTACTATGATTAACTATTGGGACACAAGCCATAAAATGTGCCAGTTATTGTCTTTTCAGCATTCCTAACTGAACAGCAAAGTTACATGGCGCTGTTGCAGGAGAAGCAGGCTGACTTGGGCTATGGGGGAAGTGATGTGTGGCTGGTCAAAAGTCTTAAATGGTTTTGGAAACATTTTAAGGTGAAAATCTTACACAGCATATTGATTCAACTCTTGGACCTACAGTGCATCTGGAAAGTATTTGCAGCACTTCACTTTTTCCACATTTTGTTACATTACAGCCTTATTCCAAAATGAAATAAATTCATTTTTTCATCAAAATTCTACACACAATACTTCATAATGACAATGTGAAAAAAAGTTTGTTTGTTTTTTAGATTTTTGCAAATTTATTAAAAATAAAAAACTAAGAAATCATATGTACATAAGTATTCACAGCCTTTGCTCAGTACTTTGTTGATGCACCTTTGGCAGCAATTACAGCCTCAAGTCTTTTTGAATATGATGCCACAAGCTTGACACACCTATCTTTGAGCAGTTTAGCCCATTCCTCTTTGCAGCACCTCTCAAGCTCCATCAGGTTGGATGGGAAGTGTTGGTGCACAGCCATTTTCAGATCTCTCCAGGGATGTTCAATTGGATTCAAGTCTGGGCTCTGGCTGGGCCAATCAAAGACATTCACAGAATTGTCCTGAAGCCACTCCTTTGATATCTTTACTGTGTGCTTAGGGTTGTTGTCCTGCTGAAAGATGAACTGTTGCCCCACTCTGAGGTCAAGAGCACTCTGGAGCAGGTTTTCATCCAGGATGTCTCTGTACATTGCTGCATTCATCTTTCCCTCTATCCTGACTAGTCTCCCAGTTCCTGCCGCTGAAAAACATCCCCATAGCATGATGCTGCCACTACCATGCTTTACTGTAGGGATGGTGATGAGCGGTGCCTGGTTTCCTCCAAATATGACCAGAGAATTTTTTCTCTCATGGTCTGAGAGTCCTTGAGGTGTCTTTAGGCAAACTCCAGGTGGGCTCCCATGTGCCTTTTACTAAGGAGAGGTTTCCGTCTGCCCACTCTACCATACAGGCCTGATTGGTGGATTGCTGCAGAGATGGTTGACCTTCTGGAAGTTTCTCCTCTCTCCACAGAGGAACGCTGGAGCTCTCCAGCCACTGGAGACATTGGGTTCTTGGTCACCTCCCTGACTAAGGCCCTTCTCCCCCGATCGCTCAGTTTAGACAGCAGGCCAGCTCTAGGAAGAGTCCTGGTGGTTCTGAACTTCTTCCATTTATGGATGATGGAGGCCACTGTGCTCACTGGGACCTTCAAAGCAGCAGAAATTTTTCTGTACCCTTCCCCAGATTTGTGCCTCGAGACAATCCTGTCTCGCAGGTCTACAGACAATTCCCTTGACTTCATGTTTGGTTTGTGCTCCGACATGCACTGTCAACTGTGGGACCTTATATTAGACAGGTGTGTGCCTTTCCAAATCATGTCCAATCAACTGAATTTACCACAGGTGGACTCCAGTTAAGCTGTAGAAACATCTCAAGGATGATCAGTGGAAACAGGATGCACCTGAGCTCAATTTTGAGCTTCATGACAAAGGCTGTGAATACTTATGTACATATGATTTCTATATGATTTCTTAGTTGTTGTTTTTTCCATCCATCCATCTTCTTCCGCTTAATCCTTTTCAGGTCACGGGGGGGCTGGAACCTATCCCAGCATCTTAGGGCGAGAGACAGGGTACACCCTGGACAGATTTTTTTTTAATTTTTAATAAATTTGCAAAAATCTCAAAACTTTTTTCACATTGTCATTATGGAGTATTGTGTGTAGAATTTTGAGGAAAAAATGAATTTCATCCATTTTGGATTAAGGCTGTAACATAACAAAATGTGGAAAAAGTGAAGCGCTGTGAATACTTTCTGGATGCACTGTGTATGGTGACAAAAACAGAGGATGCCCTTAAAATCATAAATGTGGAAATAAAGTTAAATCTGTAAGGAGGTTGTGTTATTGCTGGCGTTGGTTTGTCTGTTTGTCTATTTGTTGGCTGGGTCATACAAATAACTGATTTGGGTTTAAAAACATTTTGGTGGGGATTATTGTCATGATCTGGGTCCAGGAGTATTTCAAAAGGGATACAAGTGAGGAAATGTACTTCCTTGTTTCAGCTGGACATTAGTAGATGGTACCGTCTGCTGCAACTTCTTTCGGCTGTTCCCCGTTGGGTCACTACAGCGGATCAAGATTCAAAGATTTTATTTGTCAATACTACTATATGTACAGGACATACAGGAGAACTGAAATTGCATTTCTCTCTCTCTTCAGTGGTGTGCACAATATAAAAAAAAAGCAATAGGGCTGGAAAAACAACAGCAGTCTATGTACAGTGATGCAACCCGTAGTGCAAATGGCTACAAAAGATAGATCTAGATCTCCCATAGTGCAAATAAAGATTAACAATTAACGATGATGAAACCCAGCAATCCTATATACAGAAAAGTAGAGATGTAATACCCATAGTTGCAAGTTCAGTGCAACTATGTGTAGGTGCAGACAGTGACAGACAGGACTGCACATGATCAGTATTACAATGACAGACAGCAGCAGATATGGCATTTGTGCAAATGGTTGCAGTAAAGTGCAGAGACATACAGCAGCAAATGTGTTACTGTTTATGTGTCAGTCTTTCTGTGCCAACAGCTGAGGTAGTTATTGTGCGGGTGAGTGCGTTATGGTCCGGGGGGGTGGGGGGTGTCAGGGTCCTGATGGCCTGATAAACAAAGCTGTTTAGCAGCCTTGTGGAGTGGGCCCGGAGGCTCCAGTACCTTTTCCCCAAGGGCAGGGGGCTGAAGAGGGAGTGTGAGGGGTGGGAGGTGTCACCTGTGATGTTGATGGCTCTGCGGGTGAGGTAGATGTTCAAGAGGGGAAGCAGAGGGGCACCGATGATCTTGCTGGCTGCTTTCACTGTGTGTTGTAGTGTCTTCCGGCAGGAGGCGGTGCAGCTTCCATACCACACCGTGATGCAGCTGGTGAGGATGCTCTCAATGTGCCCCGGTAGAATGAGTACATGATGGGGGGTGGGACTTGTGCTCTCCTCAGTTTGCTGAGGTAATGGAGGCGAGTTTGAGCCTTCTTGGCCAGTGATGTGGTGGTGTTGGACCAGAAGAGGTCCTCAGAGATGTGCACCCCGAGGAACTTGGTGCTGCTCACCCTCTCCACAGCTGCACCATCGATGATCAGAGGGGGGTGCTGTGTGTGTCCCCTCCTGAAATTGACCACAATCTCCTTGGTTTTTCCCATGTTCAGGAAGAGGTTATTGTCTTTACACCACTGGACCAGTTGGCTCACCTCGTTTCTGTAGTTGGTCTCCTCATTGTTGGTGATGAGGTCCACCACCGTCGTGTCATCTGCAGACTTGATGATGTGGTTGGTGTTGTACGCTGGTACACAGTCATGGGTCAGCAGGGTGAAGAGCAGCGGGCGGCGCACGCACCCTTGTGGCGGCCCTGTGCTCAGTGTGATGGTCTTGTTGGTGCTGCTGCCAACCCGCACAGTCTGCACATTTGATTTGGCAAGGCTTTTACCCCAGATGCCCTTCCGGCTCCTGATGCAGCCCTCCCCATTTACCCTGGCTTGGGACTGGCACTACGAGTACACTGGCCTGTGCTCTCCCATGGCTGGGTAACCAACTTTCCTGAGCACCACACTGGAAGGCATGAAGAACTATTTTTATATGGTCTTTGGTATGACCCACCTGAGGCTTGAACCCACAGTCTCCCGGCTGTGGGGCGGACGCTCTACCACTTAGTCACCATTCCGGTTGGTGCCATCTGCTGCTATTAGACGGGAATAAGATACCTTGGAGGTTTGTGTTTTCCAGTATTTTATCTGTGCTCCTCTTAGTTCCTTTTATAGATTACCTGTGAAGTTGAAATATTCCCAGAGAAACATTTAACACATTTGAATGACAATGTTATAATTAAATGTTCTAAATGTTCAGTTTCCTTGTATTTTGGGTCATACAGTTATCCCCAAAACTTTACATACTCTGCAGTTTTCCTTAGTTTACAGTTCCATAGTCTTACAGTATTTGAAAATATTTGGATCTTTTTTCTAATAAATTAACAACATAATATAAAATTTTATTTTCACTTTACCTTTGTTGAATACTACTTTTAAATTTATGGCTTTGCAAACTGTGGAAAAATTCAGGAAGTTTTTAAACGAGCTTAATTCTAATAAGTTAAAGGCCAAGAATTGCTATGCATTCTTTCCATTGGTGTCAGAGATGCGTGATAAAAATTGTTTGCAGAGATGTTGATGTTTCCAAGGCGTGGTCACAAAGTTCCACAATTCTCCTTTGAGAGTTTCGTCCTTAGCTATTTTTAGATTGCTTTGTTGAAATCCAGTTCTGACCACTTGGAATTGAACTCTTGCATTTCCTACAGTCTCCTGCTGTGTGTCAAAATACTAACGTTTCATCTGGAATTTCCTATTGGACTAAAAAGATGAGCATACAGGAGTCAAATCAGGCAAGTATAGTGACTGAGGACTGGGTGATGTGGCCAAAAAATGTACTGTGAAATGTTGCTCAATGTTTAAATTTGGACACAACATGACATTATTCAGAGTGTGCAGTCAAGGTACATAACCTTGTAAATTCTGCACTACTGACCTGATCTTGCCACCCTCTAGCCTGAATACTATTGACTAGTAAAGTGAAAAAAAGTTGTTAGGCTTGTGCCACTTGCCAATCCGTTACATCAGAGTTGTCAATTTAACATAGCAGCTACTTGTGGTCCTCTGAAATTTTATACTAGTTTTGGGGGCTCCAAATATTGGGGAGTGATCCAGAGTGAATATCTCAATAATCTGTTCAGTCTTTTTTTTACTCAATGGATTGCATCAGCATCGAAGCTTCTCAGAAATTTGACTTTTCATATAAAGTTGGAAGTTTTTTGTGGAAATTTACTACTTTTTTGCCATTAATTTGCAGCTTGTCTTGTAAATTTGAGTTTCTTCTAGACTTCCATTTCCATATAAATTTTTATTTTTCTCTTGAAAACAAAACCTTGTTGCAACTTTTAGTATCACACCCTGAGTTAGTATATTCATGATACTGTAACAAACGAGTGTAATATTGCTTTTATGCAACAGTTCCGCAAGCACAATTTATTAAATGACAGCAATACTGGACAAAATAGTATGATTTGTTTAACCAGTTACTGTGCACAACAGAGAAAAAAAATTGTCCCTTCTAAATGTAGCCACTAGCCAGTAGCTGTTGCTAAACATCTCAGTCAGCATGAAGACATCTATTGTCATTTCACACACACATGTAAACAAATTAAATATTGTCAAGTGCAAAAGTAATAAGTGTTTATAAAACATACCTGTTGAGTCTGCAGAAAACCCCAGATCAAAACGTATCCAATACCGGTGTTGGTAACTAGCTGGTAGCTAGTAGTTAGCATGCTAGTGATTTCTTCAGCACACTTCGCTCGCTTTTCTTGGCATTTTTAGATGAAACAGAGTGTTCATTATCACAAAGTATTCTGCTTTTCTAATCGAGTCAATAAATTCAACTCTGGCCTGTCTGTTTTGTTTAAACAGACATAAAATATTCATAGTTTTAAGATGATGTCACACGGCTGCCAGTCGCTATATGGGCAGCCGTATTGGGAGAGAAGCTGCAGGGGGTGATTCTATTTCATTAAAGCCAACAATTCTGTAAATATAGTGCACTACTATGGAATAATTGGTTGTACAAACACTGCTGGGAAGGAGAAAGTGTTGTTTTATTGATTACCTGCAATTAGTTTGAACCATGGCAGTCAACTCAGGAACTATCAGAGAAACGGAGGAGAATTTGACTTTCTCGTATTAATTTTAGTAGAGCTGGCTTGATGTCTTCCTTGTACTCCAGCTTGCAGGTGCTCTGGCCATTTTGTACTAGGTTTGTAGAAATAATTGATTAATAATATTGTTGAAGAGTCTGTGATGCTGTGTGGACATTTTCACAGATTCATCTGCTCTCTGTTCTGATCAGCTCAGGTGCTGCCAGCTGCACGTGTGTGTGTGTGTGTGTGTGCGCGCGCGCGCGCGCACACACACACACACACACACACTCACAGAGAAAGCTAAACAAATGAAACATACTTGTTCATCTAACAGCACCTATCGGGGATCTGTCCGAGCCAACTTAAGTGTCATACTTTCAAGCTACAGGATATTATGAAGATCCAAATCACTGTTTAGCCCTCCATACTCCTTGTCATATTTTTACCTTTGACTGCAGCCTGTACCATCAGCTGTGTCCACACAGGCGAGACAGAAAATGCCTCCTTCCATTCAGCTATGCAGGTGCTTCTAATCATTCCGGTTGATTAGACCTCCATACAGACCCGAGGGCGAAGCATGTTTGCCACACCTGGATCCTGCTGACCTCCTGTTTCCTTTCTGATGAAAGAAGGCTCCAAAGAGGAGAAAAATAACACAACTTTATTCTTCAGGCTGCTGGCAGGAAACCAGCAAAAAAGCTGGAACAAGCTAACTGCTAAAGCTAGCCTTTGCTGGATTTGAAGCTTTTTGAGAAGGACACTTGAGATCCAGATTTCACCAACATTCAAGCGTGTCACTCGCTTGGGAAGTTTTAATTCTTCTGAACAACAACTGAAGAAAGTGACGGAGTAGTAACCCAAGGTTTGCTGTTCTGATGCCAAAATGTCAGAACACCGGCTAATTAGCCTGTGGCTTTGAGGATTATTACAAGTAGGTGGGAGTCTACATATCAACTGCTTATTGTTTACAGTGAGGGATAATGATTAGACACCAAGACAATGATGTCTAACTTCATCTGGAAGCACCTGGACTGGTGAGTGTGCTGAATGAAGCTAGCCTTTAGCTAATGCTAAATCAAATTAGAACACACACACACACACACACACACACATATATACAGTATATATATATATATATATATATATATATATATATAAAACAGAGAAAAACAAACAGGAGAAATTAAGTTGGGGCTCTGTGAATAATTTATTGGCTGATGTGGATAAACATGCATGATAAGCTGCGGCTTCAGCCATCACCCATTTCGGATAACTCACGTGGAATTGTATAGTAGAAGGAGTCTTTGTCTAATTTGACCTTGTTGTTATATTATACAGTTTCTTTTAACCTGTAATGTACTATCCGAAATAAATTCATTCATTCATTCATTCATTCATTCATAAGTGTTATGAAGATCAAGAAATATATTTAGCTTTGTACATGTCTGGTTAGGTGATGCTAGTCCACTTCTCCGTATCTTTTGGCCAGTTCTGCATGCAATAGGGGGCCTGCTTCTCAGTTAAAACTAATTTGTCGTCATACCGCTGTCTGCCATTATATTTTTTTACATTTTTCTTTTGTGTACTTTATTGCTCCCCAGAGGGGAAATTCAGGGCATCCACCTGGATGGATGAAGCAGCCACGGTACAGCGCTATCTCTTCACCATTAATACACATATTCACACCTAGGGCCACTTTGGAGTCTCCAGTTAACCTAACCTGCATGTTTTTGGCCTGTGGGAGGAAACCGGAGAAATCCCAGAGTAAACCCACACAGACACGGGGAGAACATGCAAACTCCACACAGATCACAGTTTAAAATTAAATTAATTAAATTAATTTAATTTTAAACTGTGATGAGAACATGCAAACTCCACACAGATCACAGTTGGTCATGGGGTGGGATCGAACCTGGGATCCCATGGCCAAGGGTGAGTTGCTGTGCTGCCACAGTGCTAACCACTGTTCCACTGCACCGCCCGCACCCATTATCAAGAGTTTCATAATAAATTTCGGACATGTTCACATTTTTTGTTCCATTGCTCCGTGATTATCCCCCCAACATGGCTGGTGATCTTATTCGACCCCGGCGGAAGTCACATGATTGAAAACTATGAATATCGCTGGATGTTTAGAAAGACAGGACTTGTAGATCAGAGACGTCTAGTTGCTTTTCAAACAGTGCCTCACTGTGGGAGTTAACGTATCCAACACAGTACTGCTATGTTCACTGATAAATCACCCACCGTATACTATTCATTGATACCGTACTCCCTCTCATCTTGTGTAATATTCCTTAATTATTAAGTCTGAAAGCAGTTTAAAAACTAATCTGTTTCAATTACTCATCTGTTTCTGGTAAAATGTCTACATTGGATGAAGTAGAGAGTCGGAAGCATGCATTATGTTTCCAGGCTTTAATAATAACACAGTTCGTGTACAAGCCAACAAAACGTGCTAAGCATTAACATGTAGAAAACAGGCTAACTGTTAATATTAACAAGCACTAAGTAATAGAACTAATGATTCCCGCTCATAAAAACATCTACATTAACCTCTTGCACTTCGGTGTACCGTGGGCGGACACGTCTCTGCGTCCTAGGGCGCACGAGGGCGTCCTAGGACGCAGGAGGCACTGAAAAAAAAAAGCTGCATTTCCGTTCTTCCACTACAGACACAGCCACGAACAGAAAGCCAAAGGAGTGCTTTGATTGGTTTAGATGTGATTGACCTCTCATTCGACTAATAAGAGCCTTGAATTGGGTTTCTGAAACCTTGAAGAACCAATGACTGAAAACCTAGCAAGAAGGACCCGCCTACCAACGGCTGCGAATACAGCGAGCCAATTGAAGCACAGTAGTTCGAAAGCATGCCTCCCTTGCAAAATCTGTTTTGTTTTAGCCGCTGGGTGACACACACACGTTCGCCAGTCTTTTTTTCTTACTACTGTTCTTATTTGTTTTGAAAAATCGTTCGCCAAAACCGCAATCATGGAAGCGCAAAACCACAATAATGGAATTATGGTTTGACTGGGTCGTGTGACCAGAACCACGAGTCCGTAACAAGCGAACCAGCGTCATGTTTGTCTGACAATGAGGAAGAGAAGTTCGCCAGCGACACTGCTGTTGTGGACAGGTAAGTGTTATAAGCTAAATTATTCTTTATCCCTGAAAATTGTAACCAAAAATGACTTTTGACCGATCGGTAAATTACAACTGTGCGTAGTAGACCGCGGCGCACGAACCGTGTTCAGTCCGTGCGCCGCGGTACACGGTTCGTGCGCCGCGGTACACGGTTCGTGCGCCGCGTCCAGACCGTGAACACCCCCCCCCCCGATACTCTTCTGTAGCGGATTGCAGATATTATTGCAGATATTTTAGTACAACTGTGCGTAGTAGACCGCGGCGCACCGTGACCGCGGCGCACCGGGTGATGTCCGTCCTCTGTGGTGGGGGGGGGTGGGAGTTGTTATCTTCTACATTACAGATATTTTAGTATAATTTTTAGTGCACTGTAGGTTATTTTTTCTTGTAAAAAAGCCACACATTTTTTACGTGGCATGCTTCTTTGTGTGGGGGGGCTTGTTTGTTCATTCATTCATTCATGAATGAATGAACAAACAAGCCCCCCCCCACACACACACACACAGCCCTGAGTGTCACCTTTCGTTAGAGCCCAACATCAAGCTTCTATATTGAATCATTCAAAAGTTACAGACGTTTTTCCAAACTGTGCCATTTGGCACAATTTGGCACAGTTCAAAAACGCCTGGGAACAACCTGTGAAGAAAGCTGTGTAATATATTCATTTTTTGTGGTATTGTTACAAAATTTTGACCTCAGCTGGATAACGCTTGGTTCTACATTTCTGTTGCATTTTCCAGCCCGGATCTGACAGCTGTGGGTTATTTGCAAGCATTTGTATAAAAAAAAAAACCACCCAGGCGAAATTTATTTTCTTCAAGTTCAGTATGTTTAGATGACTGTTACTCAGTGGCCGGAGCACTTAGAGAGATTATGACTGTTTTGCCAAAAAATTCAAAATGTTTTCTTTTAAATAAGACCAACCCCATGAAGATGCTGCAAAGGGTTGAAGAACAGCTTTTGATTTACTTTGGGTACGTTATTTTTTGGCGTTTTTAGGGAAATTGACCAGAGTGCAAGGGGTTAAGCAAGAAAATATACAACAAATGCATATGGTAAATTAGAACCTTCTAGTATTTGTAAGAGCTCCAAATGGCACACTAAAAACATATTTGGCTGCAAAAAATAGGCTGTTACATTTAGCTGTAGCTTTATTACATTATAAGAACAATCCACTACTTTGATTCATGCATGTTTATCTGTAGGTTTCCATTTATTGTGCAACCTGAGAAAAAAGTGCCTGCCAACAGTCTCTTTGGTGGCAAGTGTGAATCCTGTGAGTTAACTGGTTGATCCAACAGTACACCGCTCCACCGTTTCCTGCTCTCTGTGGATGGTCTCCAGTAATTTTTTAGCAAGCTTTCACACTTGTAAAAAGATACATTTTTTTATGTTCTGCAGTGAATATAAAATATCGTGCTCACTGTACATTTGTTTCGACTGTCTTACCTGTGCCCACTGACTGCCATGATCTCCCTCACCTTGAGTCCCACATCCGACAGTTTCTGAATGACTGTGGCCCTCAGGGTATGGTTGGTGTAAGATGTGTGTGCCCCCACCTCTTTACACATCCTGGGCAACATTTGGGCCAGCTGATTACCTCCCAAGGGTACGGTGTTATACCAGTAGGTCTCGGTCACAGCTATTTGCCTCTTGGGCTGCAGATAGAAGGCTTTTGCTCCCAGTGGAATTTTACTTGGGTATTTTTCCAGAGATGTTACCGGGCAGAGGGGATTTCCCAGCTCTTCAAACGTTGTGCCCCTCCTGTTTCCTCTGTCTCGCTCCAGTAGATCTTTGATTTTTTGTTTCTTCATTAAATGTCATTGTGTAATATTTTGCTCCAGTTTCATCACATTTTAGGGTGAATGAGTCAGGTTTAAGATCCCTATTCCCCTCTTTGTTCCTGCGTCCAAAGTGCAGTTGAATATCATACCAAGCCTTGTTAAGCAGACCTCTCAGATTGTTGGGATTTCGTGCTTCTGAGGTTTTTTTTTTTAAGATCCACTGATCTTCAGGTGAAATTGGAGGGTAGTTTTATCTTTCCCTGCCTTTCTGATTACTTTTACCACACCTTTGAAGACATTATTCACTGGAGTAAATTCTGGATCTTGCATTATATTCCATGAACGGCTAATTGGAGGCTCGTTGCTATATATATATATATATATATTATTCTTTTAATGTCCATTTTTCCACTACCAAGTGGGTTGGACGAGTCACTACAGCAGACATCAATGTATCTGCCATAATCCTATTGTTTTTGAAGCAGAGTTTTTACACCAGATTTTTATCTGGGCTTGGGACCGGCACAGGAAGTGCACTGGCTTGTGTACCCAATGTGGCTGGGTGATACGACGGTTTAAACCGGCCCCGAGTCCCAAGTAGCTGCTGATGCTGTACAGTTCACCTTTAGCTGTCCGGATGGATCCATAAAACTCCCTCAAGATACTATTCAGCTCGGTCTTCATTACAGATTTGATGTCAATATTTATTTTTTTCAGATTTAGCCAAGTCTTAAAGCAGTTTAAAGCCCACGCTGTTTGCTTTACCGTGTTATCCTCGTTTTTGCTTTTCTCCAGATTGTCCAGGTCAGCTGATGAAATTTTTGCACACCGGGAGGTTTCCATGGAAATAGCTTGGCTTCTTCCCTTCTCCTCCTCCTCTTCTGATGATCATTCATAATTTAACTCAAATGTTATATTCAGAAAAATGTCCATCATTTTACCGTATTCCATTAATTTTGCCTTAAAGTGCCGACCAGGAGTCATTAGTAATTAACGGTTACTAGAACACCTTTGAAGTGGAGTGATACATATCCAGTGAAATGGAGTGCAGTTATCAAGGATTATAGAATCCTGGAATCCCTATTGTCCAATCAATAGGTTGGAACTAACTGTTGTATAATTGCTTTTATTTGCTCTTGTCAGTCTCTTTCAGCCATTGTTAATATGTGGTGATATTACTCCACTCAGTGTTGAAGCAGATTGCTGGTATTACCTTTGGATGCTAAAACCTTTTTCCCCTGTTTCTATTTGACTTCTTTGTGCTCTGTGTGATCTTCAGTAAAGCCAAAATACTTGTTAGGACAAGCTATGTTCTATAAAATGTAAAATTACAAACATGAGTAATACTTTGAAGATTCTGAGTCATCCAAGCGGGTAAGTATACTGTATGAAAGCTCAGTCAAGTCAATGGGATTAAAGGTTTTTGTTTTTAGCTTAAAAAATTTATTCATTCAAGTAAAAAAATGCAACATGGGTAACATGGTCCAAATGTTGGTTTCAATTAATTTTTGATTAATCACCCAGCCCACCACCCCCATTTAAAGTCATCCGAAGATGGAAAAGGACACAACCTTGAAGTCATTAAATTTAATTGTTTGGTGAATGATTGTTCTGGTTTGAAATGATCCTGTTTTTGTCCACCTGATTTCATTGCTTTTTTAAAAATTATCTTAGAAATTTTATTTCATCATTTTTCTCCTCTGCTTCTTTCCTTCCAGCCCCCAAAGTGGAGCGCCTGGATGACAACTCCTGTGAAGTAGCATGGGAGGCCCTGCCACCCATGAAGGGCGACCCGGTTATCTATACTTTGCAGTGCATGTTGGGAAATTCAGAGTTTAAACAGGTACTGATGTCATCTTGTGAAGCGGTGGTACTCCTCGTGCCTTTTGTCCTTGCCCACTACCTTGGCCTGACCCACCATTCATCACTGTGGCCTTTTTATGCAGATCAGGATACAGACAGCGCTCAGGGCTTTAATGTTTTTGCCGTGACGTCCTGTATTAGTCACTGCTGGCTTTAAATTGCCCATTATGCAAAGGTCATTGATCCATGAAGTATCTCAGGTGTCTAGACCCTGCCAGCACATTCATTCCCCTCAGTGGCCTCCAGCCATATTCACGTGGAATAATGGCTCCTTCAGGTTTATGCTGATTTCACCACATCATACATGCCAACTGAATCCATATATTGAAATATGGGACTGCCGTCCATCATTTGTTTCAATCTATAATGTCAATGTCAGCCCATTTGTGAAATGGGAGTTTTTTCTTTGGCTTAAGGCCCTGTCACACCTAGAAGATTTAGGCAGCATTTGCCAAACGCATGAAAAATTTGGAGAATATGTTGGCATACGTCAAATCAGTTATGGATAAGTTTTGTAAAAGTTAAGAGCACGCTGAAGCACGCTGGTATACGGCGTTGTACGAAGAGCTTCTCTGAAAATTTTCAGCATGCTGAAAATTTTCCAACGTATCCAGCTTATGGCTAAAACGTCCCACATAAGCGGGGCATAAGTTGTAGGGAAGTTATGCGTTCGTTCACACACAATACTTGTAAGCAACTCACAAGTCACAATACGTTGAGATAAATGTCTAGCGTACCCAGAACTTATTTCTAAGATATGAGTAACGCGATATGATACGCGATGCATACAGCCAAAAGTGAAAATTTCGGCGTATACATACAGTGGATATAAAAAGTCTACACACCCCTGTTCAAATACCAGGTTTTTGTGATGTAAAAAAATGAGACCAAGATAAATCATTTCAAAACTTTTTCCGCCATTAATGTGACCTATAACCTGAACAGCCCAATTGAAAAGCAAACTGAAATCTTTTAAGGGGAAAAATAAAAAACTTACAATAACCTGGTTGCATAAATATGCACACCCTCTTATAAGTGGGGATGTGGCTGTGTTCAGAATCAACCAATCACATTCAAACTCATGTTAAATGGGAGTCAGCACACACCTGCCACCATTTAAAGTGCCTCTAATTAACCCCAAATAAAGTTCAGTTGTTCTAGTAGGCTTTTCCTGACATTTTTGTAGTCACATCTTACAGCACAAGCCATGGTCTGCAGAGAGCTTCCAAAGCATCAGAGGGATCTCATTGTTCAAAGGTATCAGTCAAGAGAAGGATACAAAAGAATTTCCAAGGCATTTAAATACAGTGGTGTGAAAAAGTGTTTGCCCCCTTCCTGATTTCTCATTTTTTTGTATGTTTGTCACACTTAGATGTTTCAGATCATCAAACAAATTTAAATATTAGACAAAGATAACACAAGTAAACACAAAATGCAGTTTTTAAATGAAGGTGTTTATTATTAAGGGGAAAAAAATCCAAACCTACATGGCCCTGTGTGAAAAAGTGATTTTCACTTTTCTGCTTTAAGGAAGAAACCATCTCTATTGTCATTCAGTCCATATAGCCAATCATGTACAGTAGAAGGAAATTACGTTTCTCCTCTCTACAGTGTTAATCACATGTAGAATCAGAGGGGTCGCTGCCATGCAAGGCACCGCCACAAACAAATTCTCCTTCCTCCATTCCATTACGCTGAGCACCAAGCTAGAAGGCGGGAAGTACCATTTTTATATGGTCTTTGGTATGACCCAGCTGGGACTTGAACCCCCAACCTCCCGATTGTGGGATGGATGCTCTGTCAACTAGGCCACCACTCCGGTTAAAGTTGAAGGAACCAGAAATCTGAGAAACCAGAAAATACCGGTCTGAAATTTGGAGGGGTTAAAATGCTCCCCTCACCTCCCTCTCCTAAGACACTCCCCATGTGGATTGGTGCATTTTCATTTATTTTCCATAATTTAATTCCAGAAATAAACTTTTATATTGTCGCTGTTGGATGAAAACCTCATATCTTCATATTTAGTCTTATTTTCTTTTTTAATAAATCTATGCTGTTGGTCATCCTTTTTTACTGAAGGTTTTTACCAATATCAAACCAGTAATAAGCATTACATAAACTATGTGACATTGGAAAATACAGTTTTAACCATTTCCTGAAAAATGTACATTTGGACATATGAGGTTTGCACGTAACGGCAACGATATTTTATTTTCTTTTTACATATATTCCTTACAAGTAAAGAGACGTATTTTAAAAACTTTATTTCAAGCTAAATTGATTTTCCTCTTGGCTAATCAAGTTAACCTGAAGATGGAAAAGAAATTTTTAGCACATATTTCCATATTTGTATTTGTCTTCCTGTTTTATTTTCTTTCTCTGTTCTCCTGCTCTCAGGCCTACAAAGGCTCGGCCACATCCTTCCACGTCCAGAACCTGCAACCCACCAGCGACTACCGTTTTCGCGTGTGTGCTATCCGGCAGTGCCAGGACGCCCCAGAGCTGAGCGGACCCTACAGCCCCACGGTCATCCTCTCCCCCCAGAGGAATGAAGTGGCCAGCAGCGCAGCCGGCTCAGGGTCCAGGACCGAGCCCAACCGAACCAGACAGAGCCTGACCGACGAGCAGTGTGCTTTCCTCCTCCTCATGGTGTTCGCCGTCATCGCTATCCTCATTGCTTTTATCATCCAGTACTTTGTCATTAAATGAGCAGTCTGCGCCGCCCAGCTTCAGGGTTATAGCTTTACCCCTCCCTCCCCTTTCCTCCTCATCCCCACTCCCTCTTTCTGTTGTTTTGTATTCTGTTGTTTCGTACGTACCGTTCTTTTCCGGTTCCAAACAGAGTAATCGCATTAGCCGAACCAGGATGCAGCTGGAGAAAGGAAGGGGCTGCTGAGTGACAAGTAGTCAGTTATGAATTAAAGATATAACCTGTCGTTCTGCACCTGCGATACCTTCCTGACTCACCTCACCCTCCAGTTCACGGTATCCGTTCAGCTCAGATTCCTTACCCATCATTATTAATTAGCTGTGCAAAAGGAACTCAGAAGGCAAACGGATATTGTTTAATTTGGGGGTGGTTGGGGGGGGTGTACCTTTAAAAAATATAGAAATAGTCATTATTTATATTTCCATTCATGCGTCCAGTATGAAAATGTTCTTGATAGGTGTGATCCAACAATGGTGTGTGTTATTGGCCTTTGTGCTATTTGATCCTGGGACCTGATAGGCCAGTGTTTGCACAGTGAGTTCGATGTGTGTTCAGATGTGTATACTGTATGTAGTTTGTGCCACGTGGTTGCGGTACATGGCTGGGAGGGCGCCGACGCATGCCCCCCACCCCCCCACCCCACCCATACACTGAACACGTACAGTGGAGTTTAGTGAGGGAAGAAACGGAGACAAACCCCCCCGATGGTGTTCACATTATATAGCGCGTTCATTTAGCACTTTCCAACCTTTTTGATGTTCAGAATGTTTAAGGATGCAAAAATGACTGGAGAAATGTTAGTATATTTTTGTACAGTGAAGACAAGGATCTGTAAGTTTGTGGAAAAAAAAAAGCTCAGTATAAAGTTAGAAAAACAAAAAAAACCCAAACTAACAGTGAATTCTAATTATTTTTACTATCATATAGTTATACTGTAGCTTGTTTTTACAATCATGCAGCTGCTTTACTCCGAAATATTGTTGTTCAGCACAAAAAATGTATGCTTTCTCGTATGTTTTGTTTTATTTTGTTCTCCCCTTGGTAATTGATTTTTGCACCTTAGTGAAAGAAAACCACGACTGACTACGTCTTGGTCTTGTGATGCATTTTATAGAATTCACTTTTGAGATTGTATAAGCCCTACTTGTGTTTGGGTGTTTTTAAAAGTTGTATAAATCAAGAAAATGTGTCACTGAAACAGCTGATCTTTCAGCAAAAAAATGGTTTGACGAAAGAGGGAGAAAAGTATTTACCAGTTGTTTCAGAGGCCTTAATTGGAGAGGAAATTAGTTTTCTTAATTTCTCAAGTTCTGGCATTTTCTTTTAGAGTTAGAACACACTACATTATGTTTTTATTTTACTTTTGCAACATTCATTTGGTGTAACACATGCGTAATCGTGTAAGAATTAAAGTAGTTCTATGTATTCAGATTTATTTTCGTTTTTTTTGTCAGGTCATACATGTGTGAAGTATATTTTTTTAATGATATTGAAGTAATATAAGTTGATGCTCTCCACTGAAGATAATATACATCCTGAGTAGTCATGAATCATGAAATACAAAATTAGCGAAATAAAATGTGTTATCATATACTTCCTGTGAATCTAAATTTGCCTTTTCTGTGTGTTAAGTATTTGTAACAGATTACTACTCTGTGGTGATCCGGCTGTAGAGTCTAGTGTTGTTCGATTTTGGGCAGATAAACTGCTCTTGCAACTGTAAAATGAAATGCAGGTACCTTGCAAAACGTCCTGAATAATTACATGATTTGGTCCTTCAGACATTCTTCCAAAAAATGTCTTCTTTGTCAAAAATCAAATTCCTATTTTTGATAGTGATTGCAACGCGTGCCATTTTAACACCTCTTCACTCTGGGCTTACTACCCTTTGGCTGGGGAAATTAACAAAATCCTACAAAAATGAGTCAAATATGCACAAAATAGAGACCATTTTTATGTAATTTTAATGTTTGCAGTTACCTCATACACCGTACATTCCAAAATGAAAATTTGTTATACTATACATACTACCAGACATATCACTTTACAATGTTCGTTATGGAAAAAAATGTATAATCATAGATATGTATCAAAAGTGTATCTGTATAGTCATGATATCTACAAAGGATCCATGCACAATAAAAGGTTTATAATTCTTAGTCGTGTTTGATGTGTCTGTGCATCTTTGATTACCCAGCCTGACTGGGTTGTGAAAGTATATATCTTGTATGTATGCCTTAAAGGGCCTATATCATGCAGAATTGACTTTTTTGAGCTTTTAAGCATGTTATAATGTTAATTCCTCACCAAAAACACCCCCAAAGTGGTATTTTGCTCCATTCACGCATCACCCCGCTCTCTGAGCTGCTGCTCCGCCCTGTCCCTGATAATGACTGGGTCCCCACGTTCATACGTATGAACGTGGGTGAGCCGCCCACTCCAGGAAGTGCCTGTGCTGCCAGCATCGCCCCCAGGCTAACGCACACACCCACTTTCTCCGCGCAGCTAACGGAGCAGTGATCGGCAAAACTCTTTCACTTTAGCATTGACACTGTGAAGAAGTAGTTCCTCTCGCACCTAATCTGCTCAGTGACAACAACTGTTTGCTTTTTTACGTAAGACAGTGTCTTCTAAGTGGTGTAAATGTGTCTTTGGCTGTGAGAGATGTAGGAGTTTGTTCAGCCTTCCTAAAGAAGAGCCTACTCGTCAGAAATGGTTGGAGATTATTTTCGGGAGCACGCGTCAAACCAGCCAGCAACTTTTTGTCTGTGACCGCCATTTCACAGATGACTGCTTGGTGAACGGACAGCAGCATCACTATACAAAGTTCTATAATAAATACAACACTATGAAAGACATTTCTCTTAGCTTTTCATTTACCAGTCAGAAACTTCCTGTAAACGTCTTTGAGGTCGCTGTGGTATCCCGTGCACCTCAAATTCCCGATCGGACTCTGGGTCAAGATTGTAAGGCTCCACAACATGCTCATCCATCTTTTCTAAAGTTTACTGTAGATGTTGTTTTCGTGGGCAGAACCCAGCGACACACTGCAGCAGCTGGCTCAGGGGTTACATCATGAAATGGGCAGCAGCCACAAGAAGGAGAGGCGGCGCCTCAGAGATTGAGGCATCTTACTTCCGGGTTGGAAAAGTAGCTCGCGAAAATAACTCATATTTCATAAGAAATTCATTCTCCAGTGTACCAAAGGTAATATACTGTCACATACATGCATATAGTTTACTCTGAAAGGCTTAAAATAGCATGATATGGGCCCTTTAAAGGGATTTTAAAGTACTGTTTTGAACTTTGGGAAACTTGGGATTCAGTGGAAGTCCAGGTGCATCTCAGTAAGTGGACTGACACCAGCAAATGACATGGCTCCCCAAATCAGGTGCCAAGTCCTGTCATTTGGAAGTCAAGGTCTGAGAGTCTGGAGAAAGAGTGGAGGACCACAGAATCCAAGTTGCTTAGGTCCAGTGTGAAGTTTCAACAGTCACTGATGATTTGGGGAGCCATATCATTTGCTGGTGTTTGTCCACTGTGTTTTATCAAGTCCAAAGTCAGTGCAGCCATCTACCCGGAAATTTTAGAGCACTTTGTGCTTCCCTCTGCTGACCAGCTTTATGGAGATGCTGATTTCATTTTCCAGCAGGACATAGAACCTGTCCTCACTGCCAGAAGTAGCAAAACCAGATTTAATGACCATGGTATCACTGTGTTTTATTGGCCAGTAAACTCCTGATTAAACCCCATAGAGAATCTAGTATTGTCAAGATGAAAATGAGACACCACACTCAACAATGCAGATGAGCTGAAGGCTGCTGTCAAAACAACCTGGGCTTCAGTAAGACCTCAGCAGTATCACAGGCTGATCACCTCCATACCACAGTGCATTGATGCAGTAATTCATTCAAAAGGAGCCGTGAGCAAGTATTGTGTGTACATAGACATACTTTTCATTTGGCCAGCTTTTCTATTAAATATTAAATTATATTCTATTATTTTTAAAAGAATTAATTTTTATCTAATCCAATTGTTTGAGAGACTGAATTGAGTTTTCATTAGCTATGAGCCGTAATCATAAAAATGAGAAACACTTGAAATGTATCGCTCTATGTAATGAATCTATATAATGAGTTTCATTTTACTGAAATCAACTTTTCAATGACATTCTAATTTGAAATGCACCTGTAAGTAAACTTGGGTTGGATTTCCTCTTGAAGCTGTGACGTTTATAAATGGAGTGAATGGGGTCGCATTTCACTTGGTGACCACAAGATGTCAGTAAAACCAAAAGCTCCATATGGTACCCATTACTTTTCTATTTGCCACATAGATTTTTCTAATGTTTTGGATATATTAGCAGTTTAACTCAACACATTCTCCTCTGGGCCCATAATTTGCTGTTCGGTCCAGGCTCCTCCCCCCAGGAACCTGACACTCAGAATACACTCACTTCCTAAACCTTGAATCCTGATGAGGCTCATGGGAGCTTTAAGCTATTCCTACTTCTTTCTGGCTAGAACCAGGTTAAACAATCAACAGGTCACCAGGCCAACACAGACCGACCAACAACTGTTGACTCTTACAACTTAGAATTGCTGATTAACCCAGTATGCTTGTTTTGGGACTGTGGGAGCAAACTTGAAACCCTGAGAAAACAAACACGGGTAGTTCCCAGCTACCTGATGTGAACACAGGACCTTCTTTTCTGTGAGGCAACAGTGCACCCACTATTCAGCTTTCACATAATGCACCCCAATGAGAAGCTGGGAATAATAATGTCTATCGTTTTCAAAAAGTCATAATAAAACCGTTTGATTAAGGGTTAGGTAGTGGTTAGGGTTAAGAAAAGATGAAGGTCTACTTTAAGCACACCCCTTTACAGCTACAACACAGCCTTGTTGCATCAAACCTTGCCATGATGTGAAAAGAGCCATTTATAATTTTTAGCTCATTCCGGTGAAGCCAAAAGGAGCTAATGCAATGTGATTTCAGCAATGAGCAGACAACAGTCTAGTTCTTCTTTAAAGTGTTTTAAGGTAATCTATATTCAAAGTTTAGAAACAACAGTGTAGGGAGCTTGAAATGAAGAAGCGATATGATTTTATAAACCAAAGTTTAATATCAGCTTCACCTCCCTAACATGTCTCATCTCGGTGCAGAAGCAGAATAAGAGGTCGAGCACAGTCAGACCTTCATACTTATACCCACACTCAACAAAAGACATTGCATATCAAAGCCGACATCCCGCATTAACATAATCCCCCCTCCATTGTCCTCCGTCTCCTCCACCTGACCCTGGGTGGTCAGGGAGATCGATCCGGTCTCCACCGCTGCGACTCCGTCTGCTCTTTGATCCTCGCTGGCGGTTGAGACCTCTTGTCCTGTTCTGAGGCGTGAGGTCATTCCACATATGTAATCAGTGAACATTCTAATATGTCTATACGTATGTAGGTATGGAATATATGATTAATATAAGCCACAGCCCCCCCCCCCAAACGACTAAGAAAAGGACAATCAAATTAAGTTTACAGTTTAAGATAATCTCTATGACATACTGTTAAACCTCTTGACAGGGAAAACAAGGAAAAATCTTTCCAGCAGTCATGCTCCTGTAGAGAATTCAGTGGTAACCACAACAGTATAGTAATATCACAAATCAGCCTTAAAACTGTCACGGCACAATCTGATAACGTAGTTAACAACTCTTGGTCAATTTGCATCAGTCCCTGTGCTGTCTGGGTTTTAATCTTCTCCCGTATCTGCTGTAGGTCCGCTTTGGCGTCCTGGTGGGACCCTCCTGTAAGGAATCTGCAGCTTGGGGAGGAGAGTGGTTATTTGTTCCCTGCAGGGGGGCTGAGTTTTTTTTCTTGGGGGGTCTACCCCGCCGAGGTGCTCTCGCCACCCGTGCAGGTTCGTCTCTCAACAAGAAGGCAGGTTTAAGTCTGTCAATGCTGACTGTTTCTTTTCTGTCCCCTAAATCAAGCACAAAATGCTTATCACCAGGTTCCAGCACTCTGAATGGTCCGTCGTATGGTGGACGGAGGGTTGATTTTAAAGCTTCGTGTCTAACAAAAACGAACTCGGCGTTTTTTAAAGCTTGGGGGACAAAAACCCGTGGAAAAGAGTGATGTGCCGGTCCGGGGAGAGTGTCCGGTCCGGTGCTGCCTAAAGGCCTCAGGGCTGGAAGATGCCCAGGCTCTGGATTCTCTGGTAAAAACTCACCTGGGAGTCTGAGAGGTTGTGCAAAAACTAATTCTGCTGGGGAGGCATCTAGATCCTCTTTAGGCGCAGAACGCAACCCCAATAAAACCCAGGGAAGTTTATTCACCCAATCTGTATCCGTTAGTGAGGCCCTGAGGGCGGCCTTTAAAGATCTGTGAAAACGCTCGCATAACCCATTAGCCTGAGGGTGATATGCGGTGGTGCGGTGAATTGTCGCCCCTAAGCTGCTGGCCATGGCTGACCAAAGCTCTGAGACAAATTGAGGCCCCCTATCGGACGTGATGTCCGATGGGACGCCGAAACGTGCCACCCAGTTTGTTAAAAAAACGCGAGCGACTTCCGCAGCTGTGGTTGACGCCAAAGGGACCGCCTCAGGCCAGCGCGTAGTACGGTCTATCATTGTTAACAGGTGTGTGAAACCCTGAGATGAAGGTAGTGGTCCCACAAGGTCGACATGAACGTGGTCAAACCTCCTGGCTGGGATTCGAAAAGGCTCTAGAGGAGCTTTTGTGTGTTTGTGTATTTTGGCGCGCTGACAAGACATGCAAGTTTTTGCCCATTCCTTTACATTTTTGCGCAGGCCCGGCCAAACAAACTTTTCCGCGACCATTTTAACCGAGACGCGCACCCCTGGGTGCGCGAGGGAGTGAACCGATTCGAAAATGCGGCGGCGCCATGCAGCTGGGACTACCGGGCGAGGTCGGCCAGTTGAAACGTCGCAGATTAGGGGGGGTACGCCGTCACGTAAACCCCTTTCCTCCAGTCTTAACCCTGTTGGTCCAGACAGGAGCGCGTGCACGTCCGCGCCACTGCTTTGTTCCTCTGCCATGGCTGCGTAATCTATCCCTACGTGAACTGGGGCCGCGTACGCGTCCGCGTTGGCGAAGAGTTCTGCGGCTGAGGTAGTATAATCTGTCTCCTCGTGCTCTGGCGATGTCACAGCGCGAGAGAGGCAGTCTGCTACCACGTTAAGTTTGCCTGCCACATGTCGAATGTCTGTGGTGAACTCTGAAATTGCAGCTAGCTGTCTTTGTTGCCTGCCTGACCATGGTTCTGAAATTTTAGCCATCGCAAAAGTGAGCGGTTTGTGGTCTACAAAAGCCGTGAAACGCCGCCCTTCTAACCAGAACTGGAAGTGGCGGATGGATAAATGAAGCGCTAGCAGCTCCCTGTCAAAAGTGCTGTATTTACGCTCGGTTTGGTTTAAAGATTTGCTAAAAAATGCTAAAGGTTGCCAGGTTCCGCCAACATGTTGTTCCACGACTGCCCCTATGGCCAGGTCTGAAGCGTCTGTGGTTAACGCTATGCGGGCCGAGGGATCGGGGTGAACCAACAATGTGGCATTCGCTAGAGCAGTTTATAAAGTTTATAAAAATGCATGCTCACTGAAGATAGTCATGAATCACTGAAGTTAACTTAGACTTTATACTTAAGTATATTAAGGGAATTTTCATTGTTATTAAGATGTGTTTCATCCTGTTGAAAAAGTACTCACGTCATCTGACTGGCTCAGCCAATCACCAGCCAGTCTCTGTTGGGCAACGGCCCCTTTCATTCTATTGGTTGGTTACAGACAAAGGACTGTTTTCTTATTGGACCAGAGTTCATTCAAACCTCCTACGATGGAAGACAACTGGTTCCCATTCATGTCAGTCAAGTTTTCCCCAGGAAAACTTCCTCAGTTTTAAGTAGGGAAAACGCCCTAGTTCAGGAGTTGTTGTCGTCTTGTGAAAGTTTGTCCATGTCCTGCTTAATGCTTATCCTTTAAATGTCTAGGAAATTACTTTCCTTCTTTTGAGCTCAACTTCTTGTTATATGGAGTGAAACTTCATGTCCACAGACGTTTTTCTATTTTATTTTGTTAAACTTTTCCTCATTGATTTTTCGTAACTCACCGTGTGTTTTAAAGTGGACTGATAGTGAATTCTGGACTTTTTCCCTGCCTCATCCACGTACCATGAAGTCAGAAGAACTAGGATTCCATGAGTAGAACTGTTAATACCTATTTTCCTTCAGCCTGTGTTCGTATCGGCTGGTGGATAATCTAAAGTTGTGGACCCAGAAAGGATTGGTTGTCCAGAAAGTCGTCACACCTGCCCGGGACAAGCCATCCACACTCCTGCCTGCCCACTATGTGGTCGCCCACTGCCGAGTCTGTAAAAGCTGTAACAACTGGAAAGGACTGCTAACAGTCATTCCTGCTAAAACTTTGCCATCTGCTTGCACTCAAGATCACCACTGGATTCTGGAGACACAGCTACTCGTAAGCCAGACTCCCACTTCCTATCTGCTGGGCTCAATGTGATGTCTAATTCTAATTGAATATGACCAATTTTTCATGTTAAAGTTGGTCCATAAGCTGTGATAGGAGCTATAAGCTGAAAGAAAATTAATATTCCTTTTTCAGTAACCTCCGTTATTTTTAGAGTAATTCAGAATTTAACCTCCACATAATTAGCTTTTATAATTTTCTTCCTAAATTTGCATCCAATTTTCTTCATATTTTTGTTATTTCAGTTCATATTTTCATCACAGTTACAAATTCATACTAAAGTTTCCTGTGTTCCACAAATGTGATTACACTCTGTTGCTCAATAATCAGTTACAAGTTGAATGTGATGCTTAATACTTGATCATCTCACTTTACCAACAAATCCATTGAATGTCAATTAATATGAATCTGATCATTAAAACAGTAAACGGTATATGAAGTTTCTGTTGATTTCTTTTCCTGTGTTTTGTTTCTAAAGTCACCCAGTAGAATTCACAAATATTTGAGACTGATAGATTGAAGGTATTAAGATTATTTATTAATAAATTGTCCAAGTTGGACTGGTGCCCCTTTTATGAGTGTTTTTCTGGTGTGTACGTGGACTCAGAAGTAAACCTCCATTTCCACATACACTTCTAAGTCTAAATTAAAAAATCTTTGTACTATGGCGCGCATTTAGGGCGCATATATAGTATGCATGTATGGTATGCATTTTCCCTCACATATATTCAGTAGGCATGACGGTGCATACTCTGGAAACTTCACGTCTAAACGGCCAAGAAGACCTGACCCGGTGGGGACCTCGGGAGGTGTGAAGTGGTTTCTTGAGAAACGGGAAGTCAGAATGTCCCAGCAGGAGCCCCCGAGGCTGAAGAGTTGAGAGACAATAGGGACGCCAAGGAGCCTCGGAAGCTATATGTTTACTGATGGACTGTGGGCTGGGAATGTAATATTTGATGTTGGGGGGTTTTGTGTCTCTGGAGAGTATAAGAGCTGTGTTGAATGATTGTTCTCTCTCTTTTGCTGAGATACTTGTTTGATAGAGGATGTAGACTCTCAATAAACCTTTCCTGAGAAATAAACTCAGTCTCGTTTGTGAAGGCATCCTCTACACTGGTGACCTACGACAAACCATGGCCGGTGACGGCGAGCTTTCCGCACCGGACTCTTCAGGAGCCAACCGGGTTAACGCAGCTACCGCACTACAGCTGCCCGATTTCTGGCAACATAACCCGCGCTCCTGGTTTACCACTGTGGAGGCGCAGTTCCACCTTCGGGGAATCTCAGCGGATACAACGAGGTTCTATCATGTCGTTGCGAAGCTGGACAGCCTCACAGTGCAGCGGGTGGAGAGCCTGACCAACCACCCGCCCCAAGACGACAAGTATGGCGCACTGAAAGCCGCCCTCATTCGAGCCTTCACTCCCTCGCTGGGAGAGTGAGCGGAGAAGCTCCTGGCGCTGACAGAAGGGGAAGCAGACAGGCCGGCAGATCTGATGGCGAAGATGGTGAGCCTGAGAGGCGAGGATGACGACAGCTTTATCTTCGCCCACCTCTTTCTCAGAACGCTACCGCCAGCAGTGAGAGTCATCCTGGCCAGCTCACAGCTACTCAACAACCGTGACTACTACGAGCTGGGCCAGGAGGCGCAGCGGCTCGTCGACGCCCATAGACGACACGCAGCCACGACGGCAGCAGCAGAGCCTAACGCACCCCCGCGAGACGAGGGGAGACCAGAGGCTGCAGCGCCGGACCCACTGACGGCGGCAGCGGCAGAGGCCAGGAGAAGCGGAGCTGACAACACCCTCTGTTTCTACCATCGACGCTTCGCCGAGAGAGCGCGCAGATGCACCCCACCTTGCCGATACCAGCGCCAGGGAGACGCCAGGACCGAGAGCCGGTAGCAGCTGCGACTCTCGGCACGAAGAACAAGCTGCTTTTCGTGACAGACGCAAATTCGGGGAAAGAATTCCTGGTGGACACAGGCTCCCAGCTGAGTTTTGTCCCTGCCTACGCGGACATGCTGACGCCTGCCAGTGGACCCCTGGTGTTAGCGGCGAACGGCTCCATGATCAAAACCTATGGGGAGAAGACGCTCCTCCTATCTTTCCACGGCCGCACCTTCGAGTGGACCTTCGTCGTAGCTGCAGTTAGCAACAACATGCTAGGTGCTGACTTTTTATGCTCAAACAGTTTATTAGTTGATCTTGCTAATAGACGTATTGTAAATGCAATGTCTTTTTACTCTATCTCCTGCACAGCTCGGGTGACCCTGCC
Source organism: Pholidichthys leucotaenia (assembly GCA_020510985.1). NCBI lineage: Eukaryota > Metazoa > Chordata > Actinopteri > Cichliformes > Pholidichthyidae > Pholidichthys > Pholidichthys leucotaenia. Next base: position 266,921,891 of record CM035847.1, read on the forward strand.
TTCTGCACATCCCAATGTCACAGCTGCGGGTGGTAAGTTTCATGCACTACTCAATCAGTTTCCAACACTCACGGTCCCAACATTTTCAGCGTCAGTTGCCAAACACGGGGTCGAGCATTTCATAACTACCTCTGGCCCCCCTGTTTTTGCAAAAGCTCGGCGCTTGGACCCAGCTAAACTGGCCATCGCGCGCAAGGAATTCGCCAACTTGGAAAAACTGGGCATTGTTAGACGCTCGAACAGCTCTTGGTCGTCACCCCTGCACATGGTGCCCAAGGCTGACGGCTCGTGGCGCCCTTGCGGTGATTTCCGCAGATTAAATAATGCTTCAGCACACGACCGCTACCCGATTCCCCACATCCAGGATTTTTCGGCACATTTGGCGGGGGCGTGCATCTTTTCCAAAATAGATTTGGTGCGCGGTTATCACCAAGTCCCAGTCCACGCGCAAGACATACCCAAAATGGCAGTTATAACCCCTTTCAGGCTCTTCGAGTTTTTGCGCATGCCTTTCGGCCTCAAAGGCGCCGCGCAGACGTTCCAATGCATGATGGACGCGGTGCTGCGTGGCCTCCCTTTCGTGTTCGCTTATTTGGATGATATTTTGGTAGCCAGTACATCCGAAGTCGAACACGAACGCCACCCCACAGCCGTTTTTCAGAGGCTGACAGAACACAGGCTGATAATTAACCCAGCGAAATGCCAATTCGGGGTAGTGTAAATCAATTTTTTGGGGCACCGCGTGTCTCCAGAGGGCGCGGTCCCGCTGCCTGATAAAGTGCACGCGATAACGGATTTCCCCCAACCGCAGACAGTTAAGGCACTGCAAGAATTTTTGGGGATGGTCAATTTTTATAACCGCTTCCTCCCCAACGCGGCACGGCTCATGCACCCATTGTACGCGGCACTAAAGAAGCAAAAACCTGCATCTAAGGTCGAGTGGTCCCCGGACCGGGAGCGCGCTTTCTCACAAGTCAAATCGGCCCTCGCGAACGCTGCGTTATTGGCACACCCAGTGCCAGCAGCTCGCATGGCGCTAACCACGGACGCTTCCGACGTGGCAGTGGGGGCGGTTGTCGAGCAAGTGGTAGCAGGGAGCTGGCAACCACTTGCATTTTTCAGCAAAACATTGCGTGATAACGAGCGTAAATACAGCACGTTTGATAGGGAGCTTTTAGCCTTGCATTTGGCCATCCGCCACTTCCAGTTCTGGTTGGAAGGGCGCCGTTTCACCGCGTTTGTAGACCACAAACCATTAACATTTGCAATGGCCAAAATTTCAGAGCCTTGGTCGGGCCGACAACAGAGACAGCTGGCTGCGATTTCGGAGTTTACCACCGACATTCAACACGTGGCGGGCAAACACAATGTCGTGGCAGATTGTCACTCGCGCGCAGTTGCACTGCCAGGCCCCCAGGGGGCAGACTCGGCGGCCATAGACTCGGGCCAGGCTTGCGGCGCGGAAGCGCTCACAGCCCCGGTCTGCGTTGGGTTAGATTATGCAGCCATGGCCGCCGAGCAGGTTAACGATGCGGACGTGCGCGCGCTCCAGTCTGGGCCAACAGGGCTAAGGCTGGAGCACAGGGTGCATCAAAGAGGTATGCCCCCCCTAATCTGCGATATCTCCACGGGGCGCCCCTGCCCCGTGGTCCCAGCTGCGTGGCGTCGCCGCGTTTTTGACTTAATACATTCACTGGCACATCCGGGCGTTCGCGCGTCGATCAAAATGGTGGGGGAGAAGTTTGTTTGGCCGGGGCTGCGTAAACAGGTCAAAGAATGGGCTGCAGCCTGCGCAGCCTGTCAAAGAGCAAAGGTACACAAGCACACGTGGGCCCCTCTAGAACCTTTTCACATCCCAGCCAAACGCTTCGACCACGTGCATGTCGACTTGGTGGGACCCCTCCCGCTGTCACAGGGGTTCACACACCTTCTAACTATGGTGGACCGTACTACGCGCTGGCCAGAGGCGATTCCCCTGGCGTCAACCACAGCAGCAGACATTGCGCGCGCTTTTTTAACGGCTTGGGTCGCGCGCTTTGGAGTCCCGTCAGACATAACGTCTGACAGAGGACCCCAATTTGTTTCCGAGCTCTGGTCATCCATGGCACTCAGCCTGGGGGTGAAAATTCATCGCACAACTGCGTATAACCCCCAGACCAACGGTTTGTGCGAACGCTTTCACCGGTCATTGAAAGCAGCCCTCAGAGCGGCTCTCACGGACACAAATTGGGTTGATAAGCTTCCATGGGTTTTATTAGGGTTGCGTTCAGCACCTAAAGAAGATTTGCAAGCCTCTCCGGCCAAGCTAGTCTTCGCCCAACCTCTCCGGTTACCGGGAGAATTCCTTCCTGAGAACCCCGCACCAGATCGCCCCCCCGCTCAGCTGCTGCAGAGCGACGCGGGATCAAACACCCTCCCCGGCCCAGTTCATCACAGTTTTCCACGCGTTTTTGTGCCTAAAGCCTTAAAGAATGCAGAATTCGTCTTTGTTAGACACGATGCACAGAGGTTAGGTTTAAGACCACCTTATGATGGACCGTTCAGAGTGTTAGAAACCGGGGAAAAGCATTTTTTGCTCAATTTGGGAGACAGGAGGAAATTAGTCTGCATTAACAGACTCAAACCCGCTTTTGTGTTAGCTGATGAACAGATGCAGGTAGCCAGGGCCCCCCGCCGTGGCAGGCCACCGGGGAGACACTCTGCTAAGCTTTCACAACGATGTGCTAATGACTCTGATCCACAGATGCAAGAGACAGCCACAGGCAGAGCGAGACCTGCTCACAGCAGGTATGGCAGGAGGTTGAAGCCCAAGCGGTTGGATGTGTGATATGTTGTGCCAAATTTTTTTTTTCGTTCTGTGTGATATGTCATGATTCTATGCATCTGGGGGTGTAAGTTGTCCTTATTTAGACGTTTGGGGGGGGGTTATATGGCGCGCATTTAGGGCGCATATATAGTATGCATGTATGGTATGCATTTTCCCTCACATATATTCAGTAGGCATGACGGTGCATACTCTGGAAACTTCACGTCTAAACGGCCAAGAAGACCTGACCCGGCGGGGACCTCGGGAGGTGTGAAGTGGTTTCTTGAGAGACGGGAAGTCAGAGAGAATGTCCCAGCAGGAGTCCCCGAGGCTGAAGAGTTGAGAGACAATAGGGACGCCAAGGAGCCTCGGAAGCTATATGTTTACTGATGGACTGTGGGCTGGGAATGTAATATTTGATGTTGGGGTTTTTTGTGTCTCTGGAGAGTATAAGAGTTGTGTTGAATGATTGTTCTCTCTCTTTTGCTGAGATACTTGTTTGATAGAGGATGTAGACTCTCAATAAACCTTTCCTGAGAAATAAACTCAGTCTCGTTTGTGAAGGCATCCTCTACAGTACCTTATAATTAAATATTGCTACAGGGGGCAATCACTTTTTCACACACGGCCATGTAGGTTTGGAATTTTTTTTTACCCTTAATAACAAACAGCTTCATTTAAAAACTGCATTTTGTGTTTACTTGTGTTATCTTTGTCTAATATTTAAATTTGTTTGATCTGAAACATTCAAGTGTGACAAACATACAAAATAATGAGAAATCAGGAAGGGGGCAAACACTTTTTCACACCACTATCTTCAGGTGGTGATCAACCTTCATTGAGTGTTAGGGCCCTCGATCACTACACTCTCCAAATGGTGGGCCAGCAGTGATTGGCCAGATCACTGCCTATCTGCTCCTGGCTTCCAGCTCTCCTCCTCCCTCAAAGCCAACAGGAGGCTCACTCTGTTTCCTCCCCCTTCTTGCAAACAGCTTGATTTTTTGCTCCTTTCATCAAGGCCAAGAGCTGACAGCATCTGCTATACTGATTTAGCTGGGAAGCCCCTGCAGCCGACCTCCATGGGGAATAGCCACACTTGCCAGCCCTTGTCCCTACAATCCGGTACTAAGGACTGGTTCTTCAAGGCATTCCTCTCGTGGACCTTCTTACAGCCTTCCTCCCATGGCACCGTAAGTTCAACCAGAATAATCTTCTGGTCTTTAGCTGATCAGAGCACAATATCTGGTCAGAGAGTTGTGAGCACCACCTCTGGGAACTTCAGCCTTCTTCCTACATCTCCCACCATCTCCCACGAATGAGTGGTTTGCAACAGGCTGGCTTTTGCCTTCTTAGTCGAGGAGGGCCTAACTCCCTCCTTGATGAAGGAAACCATCTCCTTCAGGGTTGTACTAATCGGTCTCTTTTTGGTTCTCTCCCGTTCTAGTGTGTCAGCAAGGGAAAGGAGGACTTTATTATGGTGCTACCTATAACGTCTTTGGGATAGTGCTGTTTTGCACCCAGACAGAATATGGGCCAGTGTCCCTCTCTGGCCACACAGCTTACAAAGTGGATCCTCTCTCAGTCCCCATGTGTGCAGATTAGAAGGCAAGGGGAGGGTGTTGTAAACAGATCACAGGAGGAAGGAAATGCGATAGGGCTCCAGTCTCCACAATTCTGCCCACAAGATTCTGCGCTGAGGCAGATCCCATTTTGTCCAAGAACCCAGTGAGCCTTGTCCCACTGCTCTTGATATCCACTTCTCTTCCTCCCAGTTTCAAATTTCCACCTGGATCATAGCATATACACTACTCACAAAATGTTGGGGATATTTCGCTTTTGGGTGAAATTTATGGAAAAACGTAATAAGTTCACACTACAGTGACATAATATCATGAAAGCAGGGTATTTAAGTTGAAGCATGCAATGGTGATTTCCTCATCTCAAACAATTTATTGAAACAAAAGCCAACAATGGTGGGAATACCACAACAAAAAAATGTCAATGTTTCAATAACTTGTCATGTGGCCTTGAGCATCAATTATAGCTTGACAACGACATGTCATGCTGTTCACAAGTTGACTTATTGTCTGCTGAGACATGGCATTCCACTGTTCTTGAAGGATAGCCTTCAGGTCATTGAGGTTGTGGGGTGCAGGCAGTCCCTCCAGAATTTAACGATGTTGCAGTTGTACCAATTCCCGTAACTTTAGCAGGTCCTACATAATTTGAATTTTGTCCAATCACCGCCACTTTACTGCAATTTTGGCCAATTGTTGTCAACTTCCGCCAATTTTGCCAATCAAATTTATCCTTGAATAGTGAGCAAACATGTACGTCATCAGTTTGACCAATCAAATGTGGTGCTGCACCGTGCTCATTTCTGTGTTTACAGTGAGTATATACAGAACACATCAGCCACAAACAGTGTGTGATTTAAAAAAAACACTCACCTGCAAGTTTTCCCACATCGTTCCTTCCTCCATCTTCCCCGGCCCGCCAGTAAACATCTCCTTGAGTCTCCATAATGACCACATGTATGAAGTGCCGGGTTTGTGTTGAAAAACGTCCACCTGCCTGAAAGCACCCCCATTTCGGGAGCGCGCGTGAGGACAGATGCCATGAAACCACAAACAAATGAGCAAATCTAATACTACAGCTAGTATTGTAACATTTTATACATCTTTAGGGTTAAAAGTCATCTTGTTAATGAGTTTTAAAGCTGTGAATCTCCGGTCTGGGCACAGCCAATGCATGATTCAGGCAAATCCCCAAGGAGAGCCCTGCAACTTACAGTAACAATTAAAAAAATCCTGGAGGGACTAGGTGCAGGGTTACGATCCTTACAAGGTGACTCAGCTGATCCCATAGGTTTTCTATGGGATTCAGGTCTGAAGAAAGTGCAGGCCACTCCATTTGAGGTACCCCAGCCTCCAGCAGCCATTCCCTAATGATGCAACCTCGATGGAGCATTGTCATCCATGAAGATGAAATTAGGCCTGTGTTGTTCATGTAGGGGCACAATGACTGGATTAATGATATTATTCAGGTAGTATCGGCTTGTAACTGTACCATTCACAAGGTGTAGGGCAGTTCTGTATCGACTAGACACACCTGCCCACACTACCACCACCAAAGGCTCATCTGGTGACAGCAGTGGCTGATGCATAGTGCTCTCCTTGACGTCTCCAACATCACTGGCGGCCATCATTTCTGATCAACATCAATAGACTTTTATCAGAGAACAGCACTGAAGCCCACTGGTCCCTTTTCCAGCGCAGATGTTCCCTGGCCTATGCAAGACGCTGATGCCTGTGCCTGGTGGTGTGGTCAGGTACCCTTGCAGGTCATCTAGCACGCAGACCACGCTGATGTAAATGGCTTTGAATGGTCTAACATGACACTTGGGTGCCTCTCACCTCCCTTTACCCTTTGAGTGTGAGAATTTGCGTGCCCCTAGTGGCAGAGCGCAGCACTGCGCCTGCCTTCTCACTCTGACTTTGTCAAAAGTGAGAAATTTCTGTTTTTTTTAATGTACTGATTTCCTATTCATGTACTTTGAAGATAAGATGATGAGGTACCTCTGTACAAAAAACGGTGTCAAAAGACTGAACCATTTTTTGTATAAATACATCCAAAGTCCAGTTTTGACTGAGTTATGGAATTTAAAGAGGTGCCATGACATTATGCAAATTAGATGTGTAAATTTATTCCTATCTGAAACTTTGGATCATATTTTACATCTTTCTAATGGACAGTAAGCCATTATCTCTTACCACTTTCAAGTTATAGCCTTTGAAATCTGAACTATTTTATTGACAAAAAATATTTACCACTCGTGACCACTAGGGGTTATGTCGCAGTTTGGCAACATACACACTCATAGGGTTAAATGTGCCTGGAGTTGAGTGGCATTCATCATCCGGTTCCACAGGATATTGTTTATAAGGAAGCGGTCGTCATCATAGGATGTGGCGAAAGGACATCCACTTCTATACAGTGAAGTTGTTTGTGGGGGCGCCTTGCATGGTAGTGGCCCCTCTGATTCTAGATGTGATTAACATTGTAGATAGGAGAAACATAAAGTGGTGTGAAAAAGTGTTTGCTCCCTTCCTGATTTCTCTTTTTTTTTTGTATGTTTATCACATTTAAATGTTTCAGATCATCAAAATAAATTTAAATATTAGACAAAGATAACACAAGTAAATGTCATAACCCAAGCGCTAATATGGTCCGCGATCAGGCCACACACCATTCCTGTCAGGCTTTGACAGCGGTGTTGTTATTCTGGCTCCCCGGGCTCTGATTGGACAACGCTCGGGGGAGTGTCCTGCTGTCAAGGGCCTGAACAGCTGTGCTGCATTTACGGTCGTTAGCGGCCGGCTTTAAAAGCCAGCGCCAGCGGCTGCATCTTATGGCAGTCTCGTCACACGTTCGTCAGACGATCGTCAACGTAATCCTTTTCATCTCGTCGTAAGTGTGTTCATCACCTATGTTTATTGTTGTACTTTGCCGTAGGGCTCACCTCTTTCCTCATCAGACGCTGAGCGAGTGTTCCTCATCTCAGCTGTCAACGTTTGTCCTGTGTACTAATTAGTAGTCTTGTTGCCCAGCCCTCGCGGCTTGTTATCTTGTCCCTTTTCCCAAACTGTTAATAAACACCTGTGCAACTTAACTGGACTGTGGCGTCTTATGCTGGCTCGTGAGGGCCAGCCATCACAGTAAACACAAAATGCAGTTTTTAAATGAAGATGTTTATTATTAATGGAAAAAAAATCCAAACCTACATACTCTGTGTGAAAAAGTGCCCCCCCCCCGTTAAAGCATAAATTAACTGTGGTTCTTGCCGCACCTCTTCTCAATCAAGAAATCACTTAAATAGGACCTGCCTGACAAAGTGAAGTAGACCAAAAGATCCTCAAAAGCTAGACATCATGCGGCGATCCAGAGAAATTCAGGAACAAATGAGAAACAAAGTAATTGAGATCTATCAGTCTGGAAAAGGTTATAATGCCATTTCTAAAGCTTTGGGACTCCAGAAACCACAGTGAGAGCCATTATCCACAAATGGCGAAAACACGGAACAGTGGTGAACCTTCCCATGAGTGGCCGGCCGACCAAAATTATCCCAAGAGTTCACAAAAGGCTCCACAACAACATCCAAAGAACTGCAGGCCTCACTTGCCTCAGTTAAGGTCAGTGTTCATGACGTCACCATAAGAAAGAGACTGGGCTAAAATGGCCTGCATGGCAGAGTTCCAAGACGAAAACCACTGCTGAGCAAAAAGAACATAAAGGCTCGTCTCAGTTTTGCCAGAAAATATCTTGATGATCCCCAAGACTTTTGGGAAAATACTCTGTGGACTGACGAGACAAAAGTTGAACGTTTTGGAAGGTGTGTGTCTCATTACATCTGGCGTAAAAATAACACAGCATTTCAGAAAAGGAACATCATACCAACAGTAAAATATGGTGGTGGTAGTGTGATGCTCTGGGGCTATTTTGCTGCTTCAGGAACTGAAAGACTTCTTGTTGTAAATGGAAGCATGAATTCTGCTGTCTACCAAAAAATTCTGAAGGGGGATGTCCAGCCATCTGTTTGTGACCTCAAGCTGAAGCGCACTTGGGTTCTGCAGCAGGACAATGATCCAAAACACACCAGCAAGTCCACCTCTGAATGGCTTAACAAAAACAAAATGAAGACTTTGGAGTGGCCTAGTCAAAGTTCTGACCTGAATCCGATTAAGATGCTGTGGCATGACCTTAAAAAGGTGGTTCATGCTCAAAAACCCTCCAATGTGGCTGAATTACAACAATTTTGCAAAGATGAGTGGGCCAAAATTCCTCCACAGTGCTGTAAAGTGTTGGGCAGTGTTGGGCAGCACAGTGGTGTAGTGGTTAGCACTGTTGCCTTACAGCTAGAAGGTTCCAGGTTCAAATCCCCAGGCTGGCAGGGGTTGGAACCTTTCTGTGTGGAGTTTGCATGTTCTCCTGTGCTGTGTGGGTTTCCTCCGGGGGCTCCGGTTTCCTCCCACAATCCAAAGACATGCATCTTAGGTTAATTGGTTGTTCTAAATTGTTCCTAGATATGTCTCCTATAGGCCCTTAGAATAGAGGGTTAGTACTAGTGAAAGCGCTCTGAGTGGTCTTTGTGACTAGAAAAGCGCTATATAAGTGCCAGGTTAGTAGTAGTTAGTAGTAGTTAAAAGACTCATTGCCAGTTATCGCAAACGCTTGATTGCAGTTGTTGCTGCTGGCCCAACCAGTTATTAGGTTTAGGGGGTAATCACTTTTTCACACAGGGCCCTTGTAGGTTTGGATTTTTTTTCCCCCTTAATAATAAACATCTTCATTTAAAAACTGCATTTTGTGTTTACTTGCGTTATCTTTGTGTAGCATTTAAATTTGTTTGATCTAAAATATTTAAGTGTGACAAATATACAAAAAAACCCAAAAGAAATCAGGAAAAGGGCAAAGACTTTTTCACACCGCTGTATCTGCTCCTGGCCAAAGGCCAATGCTGCCTAAATAGGTAACTATAAAAATACACTAAGTAGTGTGTGTAACAAGTATGTAGAACATAATATATTGTATGTGAAATTAGTATGGTGTATATGAATTATACTGTATATTTTACTGTTACTGATGATTGAAATTGCAAATTTGAGATTTTTTGTGCCAGAGGCCAGGAAGAATAGCAGCAGCTAATGGGGATCCTAATAAATAAACATAAAACCATCAACAGTAGCTGGCAGAACTGTGCCATCATAGACAGTCACAACTTGCCCTGCAGGTTTAACAGTGGTATTACAACATATTCAATTCTGCAAAGATGAGTGGCATGGCGGATGATATAACAAAGGCAGCGATGAGAGGTTTTAAGCAGGTTTATTAAATCACACCGCCATCATAGAACTCCGCTCCAGCCCTAAGTGTGAGCAGGCTGGAGCGGCGTCCTCAGGCTCTCTAGCAAAGAGACACAGCGTGCGTGTGTCAGCAGCAGCAGTTGAAGAGTGAGAGAGTGAGTTATAGAATATGTGCGGTATTTATACCCAGTTACAACAATACATGAAAGAGCATTCACAGCAGTTGGTATGGGCATTTGCATTTGAGAGACACAGTGAGAACAGGAAGCATGAACACAATGCATGAATGGGACATTAACATCACAATACTGAGCCGGAACAAGCCAGAGGGAGCGGGGCTGCCTGTAGACATTAATACACACATTTCACTGTTCTGTTATTTGCTCTAGCCGAGCGCTGTGTCTGTCTCAGTCTGTTGTGGGGGTCACGCCACACCGCTCCCCCCCAGAGGGCTCGGCAGGGGGCTGAGACCTCGATAGTTCAGCTTTGGCAGCGAGCAGGAAAAGCTCTGTGCAGGCGAAGGTGGAGGGGGGTGGGGGGTAGTAAATGCCGGCTGGGGACGGTGAAATCGTCCGGGCCGCGCAAAAATTGCTTGTTGTTCCGCGATGTCGAGGGGCTGTCCCGTTGAACGTGCAGAGATCACAAGAAGAAAAATTAGTCACTGGCTCCTCTCGCAATTAAGTCCTGCAAGGATTAATAGCGGCCGTGAAGAAAAGATGAGGCTGCGTGGCGGCTGTAATAAAAGCAGAGGGACTGGCGTGTTGACTTTAGGTGCAGGCACAACCTTAAAGCTCTCGGGAACCGCAAACCGCTGAATCCCGTTGTGTGCCGTGGCTGAGACCATTAGCAAATCCTTCGTGCATGCTTCGTGCGTGCTTCAGGTGTGGGAGCAGCCCTGAAGGCTCTGTGTGCAGCGGCGAAGGAGGGCGGGGGTCTGCAGAGCCGTATGCGTCCCGTGCGTGGTGTGCCGTCCGCGTAACCCCCGGTGCGTGTGCTGGGGCTCTGTGCGTTGTTGGGCCAGCTGGGGAGGAGACAGGGTCAGGGAGCGTAATCATCCCTGTTCAATGTGTTGGAGCGGTGAAAGGAAATAGACGATCTTTGTCCCTCGGGCTCGTGCAGATGCGTTGGAGTGGTGAGAGGGAGGAGACGACCTTTGTCACTCGCTCGGCCATGGTGCGTTCAGGTCCACGCGCTGCATTCTCCGTCGGCCATGGAGGTCGCCGTCGTGGAGAGGGGACGAGGTGCATGTGCTCTCGTGTGGAGGAGCTGTGAGCGCGGCCGGTCCAGCGTGGATATGCCGATCTAGGCGTGCAGATCCCACCATGGAGTTTGCTGCGGCTTTCCCGGTCGTGGGTGATGTCCTGCGAGTTCACTGAAGCAGAAGGCAGCTGCCGCGTTCGCTTGTCGTCGGAGCATCACCGCCGGGTGCTGCGTTTGCCGGCAGCGTGTTTTTTTCAGCGTCGGGTCACCAATATGGCGGATGATAAATAAAGGCTGAGAAGTGAGGTTTTAAGCAGGTTTATTAAATCACACCGCCATCATAGAACTCCGCTCCAGCCCTAAGTGTGAGCAGGCTGGAGCGGCGTCCTCAGGCTCTCTAGCAAAGAGACACAGCGTGTGTGTGTCAGCAGCAGTTGCAGGAATGAGAGAGTGAGTTACAGAATATGTGCGGTATTTATACCCAGTTACAACAATACATGAAAGAGCATTCACAGCAGTTGGTATGGGCATTTGCATTTGAGAGACACAGTGAGAACAGGAAGCATGAGCACAATGCATGAATGGGACATTAACATCACAATACTGAGCCGGAACAAGCCAGATGGAGCGGGGCTGCCTGTAGACATTAATACACACATTTCACTGTTCTGTTATTTGCTCTAGCCGAGCGCTTTGTCTGTCTCAGTCTGTTGTGGGGGTTACGCCACAAGCGGGCCAAAATTCCTCCACAGCGCTGTAAAAGACTCATTTCCAGTTATCACAAATGCTTGACTGCAGTTGTTGCTGCTAAGGGTGGCCCAACCAGTTATTCGGTTTAGGGGGCAATCACTTTTTCACACAGGGCCATGTAGGTTTGGATTTTTTTCTCCTTAATTATGAACACCTTCATTTAGAAACTGCCTTTCGTGTTTACTTGTGTAATCTTTGTCTAATATTTAAATTTGTTTGATGATCTGAAACATTTAAGTGTGACATACAAAAAAATGAGAAATCAGGAAGGGGGCAAACACTTTTTCACACCGCTGTACATACACACACCTGCATACACACACACACGCACAATATTCTACTATTCATCAAGATATTCTGTATGATATGCTAGTTATATATAACGTAGTAGGTGTACCATACTATTACCTTTATATTGTTTTACTAATCATCATAATATGCATAATTCTACTACTATATCACATTATTATTAGTCGTTATTGCATTATTTCATCTCACCCAACCTCATATATTTAGCAGGTTGGTTTAACCATACAACAACATTATGCTATTGAACATCTAGGGGGCGGCTGTGGTGCAAGTGTAGTGTGACTGACTACTGATCGGAGGGTCATGGGTTCAATTCCCACTCTGTCTGCAGTCTACATGTTGAAGTGTCCTTGAGCAAGACAGAGCCCCCAGTTGCTCCTGGTGGCCAGGTTAGCTCCTGTGTGTGTGTATGGCAGCTCTGCCGCCATCAGTGTGTGAATTTGTGCGTGAATGGGTGGATAGCAGGATCTGTAAAGCGCTTTGGTCATCCAGAGAGGAGAAAAATCACTATATAAGTGAATGCCATTTACCATCTACAGTGGTGTTAAAAAGTGTTTGCCCCTTCCTGATTTCTCATTTTTTTGTATGTTTGTGTCACGTTCTGAGTGCAGTGGGACCCCACTGGGCTTTTTTCCATATTTACGCTGTGTTGTCATTTTTGAGTTACCTTGTACCCTTAGTTTGATTTATTTTCCCGTGCACATTCATAATAGTTTGTTTATTGTATTTTTGAGTTTTTCTGTTTCCATTTTTTCTGTGACATCATTATGTTTGTATTTTATCATGTTTTTTTCTCTCAGGGTTGACAGCTGTCATTGGCCTTCTGGGATTTGCCCAGCGTAGGCGTGCCCTGCCAGCTGGCAGTCCTGATGACTTCCTCATTATTCCCAGCTGTGTGTCATTGTTTTCTCCTACCTGCTCAGGTTTACTACACCTGTTAACTTGTTTTATTTTGAGTCTAACCTTATTTAAGGGGCTGCGCACTTTTGTCCGGCGCAGCACCCTACTTTCATCTTGCTTCTACAACACGCAAGTTCATTGTAATTCTCCTACGTGTGTCCAAGCTTATTCTGCAGGTTTAGCTGGCGATCCCCCTCACCTTAGCAATTTGCTATTTTTGCTTGCCTGCATTTTCCCAGTGCTGTATCCAGGTTTAGCTGGAGCAGATACAGCAGTCCAAACCCGAAACATCATCGCCTGGATTGTCGGAGTCCTGGATGGCACTGGAGCTTAAGAACAGCCAAGTACACTCCTTTGTCTCTGTTCACCTTGTGGAGAAATCTTGCCTGGTTCTAGTAGTCCGGTTTAAAATGGGGGTCACCTGGCACCCCCCCAGAACTTGACTTCAGTGGGTCCAGAGTGTAGGTTAGGGTCCCCTTAACACGTTTCTGTATGTTAACAAGAAAATAACTCATTTGGACTATTGGTTATGGCCCTTGATTTAAGGGTACCCACGCGTACGCAAGCTGAAATAGTGAAATGTCATTTTTTGCAGTATTGGATGCTTACTATCTATAATGTACAATAATGTTGAGCAAAATTAGATTTTCTAGGTTTGTTTTCATAAAGAACAATGTATTGGGGAAATTCTCTCTTCACTCTTGCTGTCTAGGTTAATATCTGTAGGAACAAAATTAAAGATACCTTCCATACCCCCAAAAGTGTCATTTCAATAAAAAAAAAAATAAAACAGCAAAATTTCCATTTTTAAACTACAAACATCTCCATTAATAATTTAACTCTTGTGGATTGGTAACAAGCATTTAGAAGAACAAAAAGTGAATCTGATATTCATTTTTTCAGCATTATCCATTGAAGTTTTTAAAAAAGAAAAATACAAAGATGCTATTCTTGTTTTTTTCATTTCAATTCTGCTATGCCACAGTGACAAGGATTTAAGATGAATTTACTAAGCTCCACAGTCACTATCAGTCCTCCCAGATACAGTTATGTTTGTTCAGCACATTAGTCCTCATCTACACTTTCTGAAGAGTCCATAGAGTCATCCAGCCCATCCTGCAAGAAGATCTCCTCATCTAGAATTTCGTTCTGGTCCTCGTCAGGAGCTGGATTTTCGTTCAAGAGTTCATCGATCACATCTTGGGGGAGAACAAGTTCCTCCTCTTCCTGTGTCCAGATGGGCTGAAGAACACCATCCTGGACTTGCCAGCCATGCCCATGTTGGGGCAACGGCACATCTGGAGTTGCCTCATGAGATCTTTTCCAAATACATGCCTGGAAGTTCGCCCTTAGGCAATGTTGCTTCAATGTTCTGCGGCAAGGTGGCAATGTTGAGAGATCAATGTTCACATTTGCACTGACGCCATCTTCACCACACTTTTCCTTTAGCATGTGGTGTCTCAGATTGTTGACATGCTGGAACCGCTGGCGGCCGTACATGAAGCAGGTGAACATCTCTAGCTCATCAAGAAGGTCCTCTGTCACGTTCCAGTTTTCCCCGAGCTTTGCGAGTGCTGTGACAAACTTCGGCTTCTGTTGCATGACCTTCATGGGTTTGACCTTGCCCTTACCCTTGAAAGCGCTGGTGGAGTCACATCCACTAAAGGCATGAAGCCCCAGAAGTGCTGAACAGTAGAGCTGAGTCATCTCCTCTGCAAGTGCTGTTATGCTTATTAGCTGCTTCTTGTTTCCCTTTCCTGTGTCGAACAGGATTGTGCCCTGTTTCATCTGGGGGGCATAGTACAGAAGGATAAAGAAGACATCCGTGTCGGGGCTTTTGACTCGAATGAATCGATACCCATTCTGAATGGCATAGTAGCAGTACAGAATCACTCTCGTGTCCGTTTCTTCTTGTGTTGAGGTCAGGGGGTCAATCACTTCCGTTTGTGTGTGCGAACCATCAGGTGATGAAAGTTTGTATGCCTTTCCCTCAGACACAAAGATGATGTGTCGATCCTTCAGACGAGCTGCATGTGAGTCTTTGCTCCACACCTGGAGAATAAGCTTTGCAAACTGTGTCTTATTCTCGTCATTGGAAAGAAATCCAGGCCAGTCTCCTGGTCTTTTGGTTGATTCCCCAGCCAAGATGATCTTATCTGCAGTCCCTCGTCTCTGTCTCTCCACTGTCTTGATGGACCCTTCTTTGTATATATCTGTGCTGAAGACAAAGTCTGCTGACCTCGGCATCATGTCAAACACTTTGTTGCAGATATCTCTGAAGGCCGTGGGAACTTGCGTCATCGAATGAAAGACGGCATTGCCGTCGATAATTGTCATGGTTTCAGCCTCAGGAGGGCAGGCAGCATCTTCAACCGATTTTGTGAGGTAGTGGAGTGCACTGCTCTTGTCAGTTTTTGTCAAGAAGTTGTCCGCTGTCGCAAGACTGTATGGCACAGGGGTTAGTTGATAGGACATCATTTCTTTCAATCCCATAGCCAGCTTTCCTTCGTCGCTTTTTACAAGGAGCTGAAACGCAATGTTTCCCTGCTGCCTGAACTCAGTGACTTTATTGTTCGTTGACCTCAACTTGACTGGTTTGGCTGTGTTTGACATAGTCTTAAGGTTCAGTTGTTTGATCGTGTCAGAGAAACCTTTCTCTTTGTGTCTGAGTCTCTCTTTGATGAAAGCTTCTTTCTGAGCATTTCCCAGCTGTTCTGCATTCAAAACATCATTTTCAACCTCAGGGGGAACAGTTGCCCCAGACGCTAACATCACCAGTCTTGTGGGGTCTACAGCAAACGGGTTGGTGAATCCCTCAATGGCTTTCAAGGCTCGCTGGACACTGTCTTCGCTGTCTTCGCCATTACGATTAAAGTTTTGTTTTTTTTGTTTTTTTACTTGTGTAGGCTTGTGATGGTTGATTTTGTTATTTGTCTAACAGCAACAGTTATAATGTTGGTTGAAGTATTTTAGATTATTTTAAGGGACAAAACAACCCCTTTTGTCAGCCTGACTTGAAAAAGCCATGGTTCATTTAATGTACGCGTGGGTACCCTTAAATCAAGGACCATAACCAATAGTCCAAATGAGTTATTTTCTTGTTAACATACAGAAACGTGTTAAGGGGACCCTAACCTACACTCTGGACCCACTGAAGTCAAGTTCTGGGGGGGGTGCCAGGTGACCCCCATTTTAAACCGGACTATAGGTGGGGAGAGCCAAGTGCCGCCGCCAGCTGCACCTGAGCTCACCTTGCCGGGCTTCACTGCCACTGGTGACCCTGACCCCATGTCTATGCATCTTTTGTCTGAGCTTTCTCCCAGGGTCAGCGAGGGTAATCCACTGGTGCCACATGTCTCCATGGATCCAGGCTCATTGCCCAAGATTGCCATGGGTCTAGCTCCCCCCGCTGAGGTCATTGCAGGCACTCCATCCCAGCCCGGGACCTTCGTGGGTGCTGCTCCCCCTCTAACTAAGGTCACCAAGGGTGCAGCCTTGGCCCAGTCCGGGCCCACCAAGGGTGCTGCTTCCTTTCCAGTGGAGGTTGTCGCGGGTGCTCCGTCCCAGCCCAGGTCCTCCGAGGGTGCAGCTTTGGCCCAGTCCGGGTCTACCGAGGGTGCATCCCTGGTCTAGTCCAGGCCCACCGAGGGTGCAGCTTCCCTTCCGGTGGAGGTCGTCACGGGTGCTCCATCCCAGTCCGGGTCCACCAAGGGTGCAGCTTTGGCCCAGTCCGGGACCACCGTGGGTGCAGCTATGTCCCAGTCCAGGACTACCACAGGTGGCAGATTGTCTACCTTTTTTTCCATATTTATACTGTGTTGTCATTTTTGAGTTACCTTGTACCCTTAGTTTGATTTATTTTCCCGTGCACATTCATTATAGTTTGTTTATTGTATTTTTAAGTTTGCCTGTTTCCATTTTTTCTGTCACATCATTATGTTTGTATTTTATCATTTTTTCTCTCTCAAGGTTGACAGCTGTCATTGGCCTTCTGGGGTTTGCCCAGCGTAGGCGTGCCCTGCCAGCTGGCAGTCCTGATGACTTCCTCATTATTCCCAGCTGTGTGTCATTGTTTTCTCCTACCCTCTCAGGTTTACCACACCACACCTTACCACTTGTTTTATTTTGAGTCTAGCCTTATTTAAGGGGCTACACACTTTTGTCCGGCGCAGCACCCTATTTTCATCTTGCTTCTACAACATGTAAGTTCATTGTAATTCTCCTACGTGTCCAAGCTTATTCTGCAGGTTTAGCCGGCGACCCCCCCTCGCCTTAGCAATTTGCTATTTTTGCTTGTCTGCATTTTCCCAGTGCTGTATCCAGATTTAGCCGGCGATTCCCCTCGCTTTAGCAGTTTGCTATTTTACTTGCCTGCATTTCCCCAGTGCTGTCTCCAGGTTTAGTCGGCGATTCCCCTTGCCCTAGCAGTTGCTATTTTTGCTTGCTTGCATTTTCTTTTTTCTCATTTTATGTTGTAACTCTTTGTTCTCCCCAATGAATTTGCAAACTCACAGCCTGTGCGTGGAGCCTTTTTCCTGCCCTGAAGGGCAATTTATGACAGTTTGTCACAAATATTCAGATCAAACAAATTTAAATATTAGACAAAGATAACACAAGTAAACACAAAATACAGTTTTTAAATGAAGGTGTTTATTATTAAGGGGAAACAAATCCAAACCTCCATGGGCCTGTGTGAAAAAGTAATTGCCCCCCATTAAAACATCAATTAACTGTGGGTTATCACATCTTTGGAAAACCCTCCAATGTGGATGAATTACAACAATTCTGCAAAGATGAGTGGGGCAAAATTCCTCCACAGCGCTGTAAAAGACTCATTTCCAGTTATCGCAAATGGTTGATTGCAGTTGTTGTTGCTAAGGGTGGGCCAACCAGTTATCAGGACACCAGTTAGGTGCAGGATTAGCATTTTGTGCTGTCTGTTGGGGTAGCAGTATCAGAGCCAGTGACACCAACAGACTTGACAAGCTTATCAAGAAGGGTGGCTCTGTAATTGGTCTCAGGCCGGAGACCTTTGGGACTGTGGTGGAGGGGAGGATACTAAACAAAGTGAGATTCATCAGACAATCCTGATCACCCCCTCCACCACACACTAGACAGACAGTGGAGCACTTTCTCCAGCAGACTGCTACAGCTCCGCTGCCGAATGGCCAAGTACAGGAAATCTTTCCTGCCACATGCCATTTCACTGTACAGTAATTCACTCTAATGTTAAATCTTGGTCATAACAATACTGCCACACTGCACCTTACAGTATAATTGGTACCTCACATTTCACCCTGTGCCTTATAATCCTTCTTTGTACAGTCGCTACTATCCATAGACTCATAAGGATCATCATCTATTTAACCTAGTAGTAGCCTATGTAGTACATAAAGTTATCTAAGCATTTTTTTTGTACTTCCCTGGGTAACTCCTTTTTCTATTATGCTGTGTGTATTTCTGTTGGTCTTGAGTCATCTACTGTGTTATGCTGCTGTTACACTGCAATTTCCCAGTTTGGGATTAATAAAGTATCTATCTATCTATCTATCTATCTATCTATCTATCTATCTATCTATCTATCTATCTATCTATCTATCTATCTATCTATCTATCTATCTATCATGAGATAAAGAATACCAGACTTGTTTTCATTAACAGCAATTTCAAAACTTTTGAAAGGATGTTTTTTTTTTTGGGGGGGGGGGGGAATTAGTTACTCAACTGTAAAGGCTAAATCCAAACCAACTAAACTAACAGCATGGTCATAGGTTATGGACCACAAGGATCAAAGTGTTGCTGAACTTTTTTTTTTTGTCTTTTGGTTGCTCCCTTTCAGGGTCATCACAGTGTATCATTATCTTATATCACGATGATCCACATGTTGATTTGGCAAGGATTTTTAATGCGGGATGCCCTTCCTGATGCAACCCTGCCCATTTATCCGGGCTTGAGGCCGGAACAGGTAGTACACTGGCTTGTTCCCCCCCCACCCCTTCCCCCATGGCTGGTTAACCAACTTTCCTTCCTCCATTCTAGTTTTGCTGAGCACCAAGCTAGAAGGCAGGAAGTACCATTTTTATACAGAGGGGAAAATAAATATTGAACACATTGTGGAAGAAGGAAGCAGACAAGGCAACAAGTTGAATGATACATGAACTTTATTCCTCTTCCAACATCAAGTACAGAAAATTTCTAACTGATTGATTGATTGATTTTATTTAAACATTCAGACAAAAAGAAAAAAAAGAATTTAAAACAAAAATCAAAACCAAAAAAAATAAAATGTTCAAAAGGAGTGGGAAGAAGCCAATGCTTATATAGTCCCACCCCTTTTCCATACCCAACAAATTACAACATCACTCTAGTTATCATTCATCCTGCAACCACATTCACCATACAACACCATAATACATAATACACTCCATTATCAAATTATGCAACAGAAATGATACAACAATAACAGTCCATATTGACAACAATACCAACATCCAACAATAACTGTAACAATAATAAATAAATACTTCTGGTATGTTCAGTACAATCATAGACAACACCATCATCATCATCACAATCACAATATATGCCACCATATACCCCCACATGGCTTACAATACCTAGGTGCAATAAGTAATCATATAATAATAATAACCATAATAATAGGTAGCCATATGGTAGTTACAACAGCAACAATAATAATAATAATACCACCTGGCCTATACAATACTCCAAACAACTCCATCCCAACAACAATCCTAACACTATAATTCTAGTAATAATGATATCAATAATAACAGTACTTAGCATATATATTCACAATAACAACCTTTCTTCATTGAAGACACATTGTAATGTTACTGTCCTTTATTTTTATATTGCTCAAAAATCATTTATTTATATGTTGATTTAAATATATGGATGTTTGGACAGGGCAGTGCGGTGGCGGAGTGGTTAGCACTGCAGCAGCACAGCAACTCACCCTTGGCAGGGGGATCCTGGGTTCGATCCCAGCCCCCGACCAACAGTGATCTATGTGGAGTTTGCATGTTCTCCCCGTGTCTGCGTGGGTTTACTCCTGGATTTCTCCGGTTTCCTCCCACATGCCAAAAACATGCAAGTTAGGTTAATTGGCATCAACTGGGGATTCTAAATTGTCCTTAGGTATGAATGTGAGAGTGAATGGTTGTCTGTCTCTCTGTGTTGGCCCTGTGATGGACTGGTGATCTGTCCAGGGTGTACCCTGCCTCTCGCCTAAAGATGCTGGGATAGGCTCCAGCCCCCCGTGACCCGAAAAGGATTAAGCGGAAGAAGATGAATGAATGAATGAATGAAGGATGTTTGGACATTGCCTGTGTTTCTCCCCCAACCCATTCCACAATTTTACCCCACACACAGACATACAAAAACCCTTCCTAGTAGATCTTACTAGGTGCATTTTAAATTTTGTGTTCCCCTGTAAATTATATTTCCCTTCTCTCTCACTGAAAAGATTTTGTACATTGTGTGGCAAAAGGTTTTTACTGACTTTAAGCATTTAATTGTGCTGTATAATAATCAACCAGATCCCATAATTTCAATAGCTTTGAATGTAAAAACAATAAATTAGTATGTTCAAGATACCCAACTTTGTTTATAACACGGACTGCCCTTTTTTGTAATATTAGCAATGAATTATGTGTACTTTTATAATTGTTACCCCAGACCTCTATACAATAGGTCAAGTATGGAAGTACTCATGAGCAATACAAGATATGAAGCGATTTGTAATCTAAGACTTGCTTAATTTTATTTATAATTGCAATATTTTTTTGCAACTTTGTTTTGTACGTATCTGACGTGTGGTTTCCATCTAATTTTATCATCTAGTATTACACCCAAAAACTTGATCTCCTTAACATTTTCAATAATTACATTATCTATATGAATATGTATATCTTCTTTATTTTTACAATTAACAAATATCATTACCTTAGTTTTATCTATATTTAGTGATAATTTATTACATGTCAGAAAATGTACATACTTGCTTTGCATTTATCATTTTATATGACCATTGATATGTAAATAGTGGAAAAATACTGTGAACATGATTGTTCAAATATTGGACAGCTGCCTATATGACTCAGAAACTGCCTGTATGACTCATGTACACTGCTTGTATAAAAGCTGTAAGACACTGAGACTGCCTCAGTGCAGTGCTGAATGTAATCATCGCCTGTACTTCTTGCGGCAAGTAAAACTCGTAAAAGAATTCTTTGTGTCTTGAATCTTTATTGAGGTACGGACCTAATATACAGTTTTTTGAGGTTTCAGATTCTTGACATACGTGGTCCTTCGATCCGGAGGATGACAACTAGGGGTCGCTGGAGAGGACGCGTCCCCAGGTGAAAATCTGCGCACGGTCTGACTTCGTCAGTCATTTGACTACCCGACTTCAGAGACCTGGTGGACAGCTGAGGCTCCATCATCTCCTAGTGACATCCATCCTCGGATAAGAAGTAAGTGCATGTTTTTGGTATATTTGAGGTTCCCGGACACGGTCCGAAGAGGTTGGAATACCTGGACAGGGTCCAAAATAAGAGAATAATGGACGGGGTCCATAAAATATAGGTTGAAACACCTAGACTGGGTCTAAAATAGAATATCAGGTCGTCTGGGGCATAATGGTAATGTAAAGTAAGATACATACATTTTTCCTGGTAAAAACTTTTATTGTTCGTAACGAATAAAATAAAATGGGAGGTTGTTGTGGAAAAAATTCCCGGGAGACGGGAAAACAAAAAAGATGAAAAGAAACGGCGACTCGCACCGTGAAAAATTACAATGAGAGACAAAAACGCAAAGTAAAAAAATCCTGAGAAATATCTTACAAATTGGAGAAATCAATATGGATTTGAACCTACACTGAATGTCGACGAGTGCTCCGTTTTAGTGGCTACCGTCGAACAGAAACATAAGAACAGTAAAAAGACGGGTAAAAGTAATCCAGAAGTTCAATGTGTGACGCTATGGCTTAACGCGGCAACAGACATACAAAACAAAAATAAGAAAAGCCAACAGGGAAAAAGGAATAAGTCAGGATGCGTTAAAACCCAAACAAGTGAAAAACCTGTCCTTTCCAAACCGGATTGGGGGGATACGGCGGAGGCGCCACCGCCCTACCCTGCTGAGTCCAAGGGTCCTTATAAAAAACTATTGGATGAAGCGAAAAAGGTAGAAAAGCAGTTTCAAAATCCAGAATCCTGCCTTCCATTTGTGGAAAAGCCACACCCGAACACAGGAGAAAAGGACCAGGATGGGAATGTCTATCCTGCGGTAACCCTAATGTACAAGCCATGGTCACCTTATGAAATGCAACAAGCTGCAAAATCGATTCCGAAGCCCACAGATGATGTAGAAGGCTGTATAAGAGAACTACAATCTTTTCTAAAAGTACATCGTTTGGCACCACCAGAGATGGTGAAAATAAAACAACTTATTTGTGGACCAAAGGCTGAAGAATTCTTTAAGGAAATTGTCCCGGAAAATTATGACACTGATGGGTTAGAAAAGGATGAGACTTTAGGCCAATATCATAAGAACATGGAAAAAGTGTTTGATAAAATAAGAGAACATTATGGTCCAACTGGTTCCTTGGGGGACGTAGCAGCAATGCGTATGAAAAGTGGGGAAGACATGATTGATTATTGGCACAGGTTTTTTGGAACGTTTAAAAAGACTTTGGGCTTGGATCGTGTCCGTGAAAATACCACGTCCACGTTGTTGAAATACACTTTCCTAGACACGTTACCACTGGACTTGGCTTCTGCCATTAAAATGAGTTGTGTAACAATGAAAACTTGTACTTTGGATGAGTTTAAGCAACATGTGTTTCATGTTGCAGAGGCAAAGAGGAAGGGAGGAAGTAGAAAGTGTGCAACTGTGCTATTAGCCCAGGATGGAGATGAAGAAAGTTGTGTGTTTTTACAGCGGCAGACAGGGGCCCGCCCCAAGATGAGGGCTGGGTATAGAGAGAGAGATGAGTATGGTGGAGGAGAGGATGTATGTTTCAATTGTGGGAGACCAGGTCACTGGGCCCGTGATTGTAGGTCTCCCAGGAGGGGTGGAATAAATAGAAGAGGACAAGGAAGAGGGAGAAGAGATTTTGGAGGTGGAGATAGAAGGAATTTTCAGGATGGACCCTCAGGGGGTCCAGGACCAAGTAACAGGGACGCATGACTAACCGACCTAAGTGACAATTGCAGACTGACTGAGGAGGACAAAAAGGTAGTGGAAGAACAAAAATTAAAAATACAAGAGGCCTTGCAATTGAAACTAAAAGATGAAAATGTTTTGGATTCGACTATGTATAACAGCATTGCCTCAAGCCCCACCATTGTACTTTTAGTAAATGGAAGACAAACACAATTCTTGTATGATACTGGGGCAACAAAAACAACCATGAAAGCACAGCCACCTAAAGCACGGTTTACAGGAAGGACCATTACTGTCCAAAATGCAGGAGGAAATTTAACTCGAGAAAAATTATATGGACCTGTTACCCTGCATGATGGCATGACTGGTATTTCCTGTACACTTGACGTGGTGGTTGCGCCCTCTTGTCCAATAAATTTGTTGGGACGAGATGCATTGCACAGTCTAAACTTAACTATAGAACCAATTGAGGATCAAGATGATTATAATGTGATAAGGTCAACACCTGCAGCAATTTGTCTGTTTGACAATGATGATTTTGATGACAATGGGTGTGGTACATTATATAGTTTTGACCTACATTCAAATAATGCTGTTGCTGCCTTATGTACTAAAAGTACCCAAATTATGAGCACCTCATTGGCAGAAAATCAAGTTTCTAAATTGGAAAGGCCTGCGACATTACATGTTACCATGTGGTATGATGGTCCCACAGCTACTTTTGATGCAGTGTACGCCAATGAGTGCCAAGACCTCAATATCATCAATGTAAAGACTGATCACCTTTATTTTGATGATGAGGGAAAAGCTGCAGTTTCAGTGGTCCTTGACCCTGCAGCCATGGCTTTGTATGAAGGTTTGGTGCCACCACACATGTCCTTGTGGGCACCGCAGAACACACTGTGGGAGCTGTGTGGTCACCTGGTAAGAAACGGATTGAATGCCTCAGATTGGCAAAACTCTGATTGCAGGACAGTCCAATACTCTCCTGCAACGAAAACTTATAAATCTGAGCTAAGAGTTAGCATGAAGCTACAATATCAAACCCATTTTTACTGTGGCGACGAGAAATTCCCACAATGTTTTGGCCATGAGCAAAAATGACAGCTGGATGACCTGCCACCTGCATTGTGGTCCAACGGTCCAGCCGATGTGGGCCTAATGCAGGGGGCCCCACAAGTTCAAATCGCCTCTAAAGGAGAAGTGTTACCCTATAAAGACCAATATCCATTAAAACAAGAAGCCGTTGATGGTATAAGACCTTTGAAGAAATGATAACGAAGGGCATTATCATTCCATGCCCTGACTCTCCTGTAAATACTCCCCTATTCCCTGTTAAGAAGGCACCACCTAGTGTTGGGTGGAGATTAGTGCAGGATTTACAGGCCGTGAATGCTGCAGTAATTCTGAAAGCGCCCCAGGTGCCTGACCCACATACACTGTTGAATAATGTTCCACCTGATAGTGTGTTTTTCTGTAGTAGATATTAGCAACGCTTTCTTTTCCATTCCTGTGCATAAAGACTCTCAGTTCTGGTTTGCATTTACCTTTGATGGCAAACGATACACCTTTACAAGGTTGCCACAAGGACATTGTGAAAGTCCCACAATATTCTCACAAGCGATGACAGCCAATTTGGCTAAATTTGTCCCATCACATGGTTCTAAAATTCTCTTGTATGTTGATAATATTCTTGTGGCATCCAACAATGAAGAACAATGTCAGCAAGACACGTTGGCTCTCTTGAAATTTTTGCACTCACAAGGACACAAATGCAGTAGAAATAAATTGCAATTTTGTCAGCCTGAAGTTAAATTTTTAGGACATATTTTGAGTGCAAACGGGAAAACATTGGAACCAAATAGGATAGCAGCTATTCAAAATCTCCCATACCCACAGACGAAAAAACAGTTAATGTCAGTACTGGGGACTTTCAATTACTGCAGAGCATGGATTCCAAATTATTCACAAAAAACTGCTCCACTATATGACATTTTGAAGATTTCAAACGTTACACCAGCCTCCAACATAGAGTTGACGGCAGAATATAAAGAAGTCATTGATGAGTTGAAACACATACTGACTACAGTATGTGCGTTAGCCTTGCCAAATTATGATATGGATTTTCATCTGTTCTGTGATGTCCAGGATAAGCATATGACTGCAGTTCTGACTCAAATACATGCTGGACAATACAGACCACTTTCTTATTATTCACGGAGGCTTGACTCTGTTGCTGCAGGATTTCCTGTCTGTGTGCAGGCAGCAGCGATGGCAGTCTCCTCTGTGTTGGATGTGGTTCTTTACCATCATTTAATTGTACATGTTCCCCATGCTGTAGAAGGGTTGTTGCAGCAGGACAAACACTCAGTGTTGTCACCAGCAAGACTGTTGTCATATACAATAACCCTGTTGTCCCAGCCACATGTTAAACTTGTCAGGTGTGCTTCCCTCAATCCTGCTACTGTTTTACCAGTGACTAATGATGGCAGCGTTTTTGACCATGACTGTGTTCAGCAGTCCCTGCATCAATATTTGCCATGCCCTGATTTGCATAACACCCCCTACCAAATTCTTTGTGGCTCTTTACTGATGGCTCATCTTTAAAAAGGCCTGATGGGTCAACATCCACTGCTTATGCTGTGACAACATTGACTGAAATCCTGATTGTGGAAAATGTTCCACAGCCTGCATCAGCTCAAATGGCTGAATTGCTTGCTTTGATCTCTGCACTCACATGGGCAAAGAATCTTGATGTTACTATTTGTACAGATAGTAAGTATGCCTACAATGCATGTCACCTGCATACTGCTACTTGGAACTTGCGTGGTTTTGTTACCTCCATCGGAAAACCAGTCAAACATCAACAACAGTTGATACAATTACGGGAGGCCTTAATGTTACCACGCTCTGTGTCCGTTGTTCACTGCCCTGCCCACACTAACAACACTGATTTGCTTAGCTGTGGTAATCGCTTGGCTGATAATGCTGCTCATTGTGCTGCTCTGGGCCTTTTGGGAACCGTCTGCTTCATTGATGATGTTGATGTTGATGTTTTAAAAGACTGTCAAAGCAATATGGAACTTCCTCCTGATGCATGTCAGAATGATTCAGGTATATTTTGCATGCCTGATGGAAAAATTATTCTGCCACCCACATTATACAAATGGGCTGCCTTGGTGTCACATGGCCCAGGCCATGTGTCAACAGGAGGGATGATGAGGATGTTGAAAAAACACTTTTTCTGTCCTAATATTTTGAAGGAAGCAAAGAAAACATGCCAAAAATGCATAAATTGTCTTCAAAATAATGCTCAAGGAGCAATGAGAACAAGGCAAGGATCATTCCCTGCACCAAAAGAACCTTTCAGTCTATGGTGTATAAATTTTATTGAATTAGGTAAACATAGGAAACTACAGTATTGCCTGGTGTTGATTGACACCTTTACAAAATGGACAGAAATACATCCAACATCCTCAGCAAATGCAGCATTTGTGTGCAGGACCTTGCTGGACCATGTTTTTCTCACTTTTGGGATTCCAGAACTGATTTATGCAGACAATGGCACTCATTTCACAGCAAACAGTCCAACATTTAATTCAAGCTGTAGGAAGCCAGATCAAATTTCATACTGCTTACCACCCACAAAGTGCAGGCCTTGTAGAAAGAAAAAAATGCCGCTGTGAAACAAATGCTTGCAAAGGTCATGAAGGACACAGGCAAAGCATGGCCAGAAGCCTTAAAAATAGTAAAAATGACTATAAATATCATACCTGATGCCAAAACAGGACTGTCACCTTTTGAATGTGCATTTCATAGACCGTACTTGCTGCCAGAAATAAAGCCCTTGACATCCTCAAATAAATACAGTGATTTGGTAACCCATTTGAGGAAGGCATGTGAGAACAAAGACTATATTGATTCTGTCAGATCCCTCTCTGCTCCACAGGAGGGACAAGATAACCCTCTACAACCTGGTGATTACATCTTCATCAAAAACCACCACCGCCAGCATTGGAACTCAGTAAGGTGGCTTGGACCATACCAGGTGCTGTTGACCACCCCCACTGCAGTGCGTATTGCTGAACGACCATCTTGGATTCACCTTTCACACGTTAAGAGACTACGGGTGCCTGTAAGTGAACTGACCTGGTTCCCTGAGTAAGTCCAGCTACAAAGGGGATACACACCTCGGTGTGGGGGGTAATAGTGGCCCCCTCCATTTAGGGAGATCATCTCAAACCTGGTGAAGAAAGAGGCCCGGAGGGGTACTCTCTCAGGTAGAAGCATGGCACCAAAGGTGTTGCTAACTTTGTGTTTTGTACTGCTTATGACTGTGGGATGGTGGTCATTCCCGGCTCTAAGAAACCCCCAGGACACAGGTGGAAACAACCCACGGGGGCGACTAAAGAGAGGACTTGTTGATCACAGCACCCAACTACACAACGAGTGGTATAAGTTAGCTAAGTTGACTGCAACAATATACAACGCTTCAAATTGTTTTGTGTGCTCTATTGTTCCTCATCATGCACGTCACAGTCCTGTTTTGACAGCCAAACCAGCTAATTTAACAGATTCCATTTGCATTCTTGCTGCTTATTCATTTTACCCATATAATAAGGAGACATTCTTTAGAGAAACCATGCCAAACTGCACTTATTATAACCCTGATTCAACCTCCACTGATTGGAGATTGCCAAAGAACTTCACCAGTTTTGTTAACAGGACTAATATGAAGTCATTTTCCTTAGCATGGGATCCACCACAGGTTCCTTTTGTTTTAAGAGAAATTGCACTAGTAAGAGTGGTACATATTGGCAGGATGCAGCTAATCTTTTAGGCAATAGCCAGTGTATCGAAAATTTCCCTATTGCCACTTTCAGTGAGGACGTGGCCAAACATAAGTATTGTAATGGTACTGGTCAATCATGTAATACTAAAGGTGTCCCCATCTGGAACATGATAGCTATTGCAAAGGAAGCCCCAGGCTGGTGGTTTGGCTCACCAGGCCTTAATATTAGGGTTCCAGGCAAAACCGGGTATCCCTGCCGGAGAGATTACGTTTGGGTGTGTGGCCACAAGGTTTATTTGTGGCTCCCCAAACGATGGTGTGGTACCTGTTACCTGGCAAAAATGATCCCAGCTTCATATATATTTACCACGAACATTACTGCTTTAAATACTGCGTCCCATTCTAGAACTAAAAGATCTGTAGAGTCCACCAAATCACCTCCTTTGATAAGCGATCTTTGCAGTGTTTTTATGACTGCGTTCCCTATGTATGGAGTTGCTTACTTGAGCCACAGAATGAATGACATGTATTGGGCATTGGAAAATCTTACTGATGTTGTTACTGACCTTGCTCTTTTCATTAAAAAGGATCCAGAAAAGGCAGCCATGAAAGCTATGATAACTCAGCACCGTCTCGCTCTTGATTTATTGCTTGCTGAGAAAGGTGTATGTGCTATCATTGGAGAACATTGTTGCACTTTCATCCCTGACTCCTCTGACAGTATTACCACAATAATTAGCAGATTGCGTGGTTTGCGCCAACATCTAGATAGCCTAAAGGATGTACCCCAAAACTGGAACCTGTCTTCTTGGTTCCTTTCTGGTCAATGGTGGCAAGTTACTTTAAAATGGTTAACCCCAATGCTAGTTGTGTTGATCATATTTTGTGTGCTGTTTATGTGTGTCATTCCCTGCATTAGATCTACGATAAATAGAGCTCTTACTCAACACACTTTCATGTTACAGACTATGGTGTTAGCAAACGATGCCAGGGGGCCAGTATTTTCCCCTTCCTAAGACTGAGGATAATTTTGGTTCTGATTGTGATGCCTGTGATCAATCTCCTGTGTAACTGACTTTTGATGCAAATGACATACATGTAGAAAATCAGTAAAGCTGAAGTTACATGTTACTGATAAATAAAGGCATCTGCCCAAAGTAGTTATAAAATGATAACAGGAGGGAAATGTCAGAAAATGTACATACTTGCTTTGCATTTATCACTTTATATGACCATTGATATGTAAGTAGTGGAAAAATACTGTGAACTTGATTGTTCAAATATTGGACAACTGCCTGTATGACTCAAACTGCCTGTATGACTCATGTACACTGCTTGTATAAAAGCTGTAAGAACTGCTGAATGTAATCATCGCCTGTAGTCCTTGCGGCAAGTAAAACTCATAAAAGAATTCTTTGTGTCTTGAATCTTTATTGAGGTACAAACCTAATATACAGTCTTTTGAGGTTTCAGATTCTTGACATTACAATCCATCCATTTTTTAAGTTTATTTAATTCATTATTTAGAGTATGGATTAGTTCCATATAATTATTTCCAGAATAAAATATATTAGTATCATCAGCAAATAATATTATTTTTAATAATTTAGAAACTTGGAATATATCATTTATATATATGTTAAATAATTTGGGGCCCAATACTGACCCCTGGGGGACCCCACAGGCAATTCCCATACATCCAGACAGATATTCTCCCATCTTTACAAACTGTTGTCTCTCAGATAAATAACTTGTAACCCAATTCAGAGCCATTCCCCTAATTCCATACATTTGCAGTTTATCAAGAAGTACTGAATGATTTATTGTATCAAATGCTTTTCTAAAATCTATAAATACACCAATTGCATATTTTCCTTGATCTAATGCATTTATTATTTCCTCTGTTGCTTCCATTATTGCCAACAATGTTGTACTCTTTGCTCTAAATCCATATTGATTCTGATTAAGCACATTGTGTTTATTTAAAAAGTCCTCTACTCTGTCGTTGAAAAGTTTTTCCAGAATCTTTGAAAATTGTAGGAGGAGCGATATTGGTCTGTAGTTTGTGTAGTGATGTTTATTTCCTTGCTTAAATAATGGTATCACTTTTGCTATTTTCATTTTCTGCGGGAATGAGCCAGTTTGAAATGATAGATTGTGGTGAACACTCAATGGACCTGTTGGACCGGTTCTGTGACTCGCATTTTAGGTCAGAACAAAGGCAAGAAGCTTAGCCTTGTTATGCAAGGCTGGAGACTGTGGGGGGTCGATTAAAGGATGCGTGGGAGACAGTGGAAGTGATATCATGGAGGGAAATGCATTGTGACCGTCTTTATTATGCAAGGTGGTGAAACGCATTGTGACTGTCTTTATTATGCAAGGTGGTCTGTGGGACATGTGATCTATGAGGTGTGAAATCCCTGATATTTAAGGATGAGAGTTTACTGTTTCATTCTCTTTTTTCTGCTTTGAAATGATGGAGATGTTAATAAAGCTGACTCTGAGAAAGAACGCTGCCTCGTCATTTTCACATCTTCCACACTGGTGACCCCGAGACGTATCATGGAAGAAAGAAATTCCCCCGAGCCAGCCGCGTCAGGAGCCCCCAGCCAAGCGAACGCCGCTACAGTCCAGCTACCGGACTTCTGGCAGAACAATCTGCGCTCCTGGTTCAACGCAGTTGAGGTGCAGTTCAACCTCCGGGGGATATCGGTAGATGCCACGAAATTCTACCACGTAGTCGCAAAGCTGGTCAACAACACGGCCCAGCATGTGGAGAGCCTGATCGACCAGCCGCCGGAGAGCGGCAAATATGGCGCGTTGAAGGCTGCACTCATCCAGCAATTCACCCCCTCGGCGGAGGAGCGAGCAGAGAGGCTCCTGGCGCTGACGGAGGGGGAAAACGACATGCCCGCCAGCCTGATGGAGAAGTTGTTGAGGTTGAAAGACTCTGACGATGATCACTTCATTTTCACCCACCTCTTCCTCAGGACTCTACCGTCAGCAGCGAGAGCGGTTCTGGCCAGTTCGCCACTGTTGGCCCTACGGGACTACCGCGTGCTGGGCCGAGAGGCGCAGCGGATTGTCAACGCCACCAAGCGGCGCACAGCCATGGTTGCTGCAGCGGAACTCGGCGCGATGACCGCAGACGACAGGAGGCCAGAGACAGCGGTGCCAGACTCACCGATGACGGCGGCGGCAAGGGCCAGGGAGCGTGGACCAGACTGTTTTTGTTTCTACCATCGCTGCTTCGCAGAGAGGGCACGCAAGTGTGTACCGCTGTGCCAGTTTGGGCGTTCGGGAAACGCCAAGACCGGGGGTCGGTAGCAGCCGCGGCCCTCGGGGAAGAGAACAAGCTGCTCTACTTGTTGGACCCACGCTCCGGGAGGCAGTTCCTCGTCGACACAGGCTCCCAGTTGAGTTTCATCACTCCTTCCTACGCGGACAGACTGATGGGTTCCGGAGGTCCCCTGGTGACAGCGGCGAACGGCTCGGAGATTAAGACCTTTGGTGAGAAGACTCTGCTTCTGTCTCTACACGGCTGTGCATATGAGTGGACTTTTGTTGTAGCAACAGTAAATTTCAATATGCTGGGGGCTGATTTTTTGTGCTCACATGGATTGTTGGTTGATCTTGCTATTAGGCGCCTGGTTAATGCACTTTCTTTTGATTCTGTCCCCTGTGCAGCGCGAGTGGCCCCGCCTACAGCACAAGCCAACGTCACAACAGCAGGCGGTAAGTTCCACACACTGCTCACTCAGTTCCCAGCGCTAACGGTCCCCACATTTTCGGCAATGGTCGCTAAGCACAGGGTGGAGCATTTTATTACCACTACCGGACCGCCCGTTTTTGCAAAAGCTCGGCGCTTGGACGCAGTTAAACTAGCCATAGCGCGCGAGGAGTTCGCCAACCTGGAGAGGTTGGGCATTATCCGACGTTCAAACAGTCCGTGGGCTTCCCCCCTACATATGGTCCCGAAAGCTGACGGATCATGGCGCCCTTGCGGGGATTTTCGCGGGTTAAACAACGCTACAGCGCACGACCGCTACCCAATCCCACATATCCAAGATTTCTCGGTTCATTTGGCAGGGGCGTGCATTTTTTCTAAAATAGACTTGGTCCGCGGTTACCACCAAGTCCCAGTGTGCGCTGAGGACATACCCAAAACAGCGGTAATAACTCCGTTTGGTTTATTTGAGTTTTTACGCATGCCATTCGGACTTAAAGGGGCTGCTCAGACGTTCCAACGCATGATGGACGTGGTGCTTCGCGATCTCCCTTTTGTGTTCGTCTACCTGGATGATATTTTAGTAGCCAGCGCGTCTGAAGACGAACACGAAAAACACCTGGCCACAGTTTTCCAAAGGTTGGGAGATCACGGGTTAATAATCAACCCAGTGAAGTGTCAGTTCGGGGTGGCGCAGATCGATTTTTTAGGACACCGCGTCTCCCCTGAAGGAGCAGTCCCGCTGCCTGACAAAGTGCACGCTGTGGCAGATTTTCCCCGGCTGCAGACAGTCAGGGCGTTGCAGAAGTTTTTGGGAATGGTGAATTTTTATAACCGTTTTCTCCCCCGCGCGGCGCAGCTCATGCAGCTGCTGTATGCCGCGCTCCAAAAAAAGAAACCCGCGGATAAAATCAAGTGGTCCCCGGAGCGGGACGAAGCGTTCGCAGAGGTGATAGCAGCCTTGGCAAAGGCTGCGTTGTCGGCACACCCAGACCCAACGGCCTGCATAGCGCTCACCACTGACGCATCAGATGTGGCCATAGGGGTGGTGGAGCAACACGTAGCCGGGGTTTGGCAGCCCCTCGCCTTTTTCAGCAGGACCTTGTGCGATAGCGAACGTAAATACAGCGCGTTCGACAGGGAGCTGCTCGCTCTCCATTTGGCCATCCGCCACTTTCAGTTCTGGCTGGAAGGACGCGCTTTCACTGCGTTCGTTGATCACAAACCGCTAACATTCGCGATGGCCAAGGTCTCGGAACCGTGGTCAGGCCGGCAGCAGAGACAGCTGGCCACGATATCAGAGTTTACCACTGATATTCAGCATGTGGTGGGCAAGCTCAATGTAGTGGCAGATTGCCTCTCACGCGCTGTGGCGGCCCCAGTCAGCGTAGGGTTAGATTATGCAGCCATGGCCGCAGAGCAGGTTAATGACACGGACGTGCGCGCGCTCCAGTCTGGACCAACAGGGTTAAGGCTGGAGAGCAGGGTGCTGCAAGACGGTATGCCCCCCCCAATCTGCGATGTCTCCACTGGACGGCCGCGTCCAGTAGTACCGGCCGCGTGGCGCTGCCGCGTTTTTGACTCAGTTCATTCTTTGGCGCACCCTGGAGTGCGCGCGTCGGTCAAAATGGTGGGAGAGAAATTTGTTTGGCCGAGCCTCCGCAAACAGGTCAAAGAGTGGGCAGCAGCCTGCACGGCATGTCAACGAGCCAAAGTACACAGGCACACGAGAGCTCCTTTGGAATCATTTCACATTCTGGCCAAGAGGTTCGATCACGTTCATGTGGACCTCGTTGGACCCCTCCCGCTGTCACAGGGGTGCACACATCTTCTGACAATGGTGGACCGCACCACGCGCTGGCCTGAAGTGGTCCCGCTGGCATCAACCACGGCTGAGGAAGTGGCGCGCGCGTTTTTAACAGCTTGGGTGGTGCGCTTCGGCGTTCTGTCGGACATTACGTCCGACAGAGGCCCTCAATTTGTTTCCGAGCTTTGGTCGACAATGGCCCGCAGCCTGGGTGTCACAATTCACCGCACAACCGCGTACAATCCGCAGGCTAATGGGTTATGCGAACGTTTTCATAGGTCATTGAAAGCGGCTCTCAGAACGTCACTGACGGATACAAATTGGGTTGACAAGTTACCATGGGTATTATTGGGGTTGCGTTCTGCACCTAAAGAGGATCTAGAAGCCTCCCCAGCGGAGCTCGTGTTTGCGCAGCCGCTCCGGCTGCCTGGGGAGTTTCTCCCAGATAATCCTGCGCCAAACGCCTCCCCGTCTCAGTTGTTGTAGAGTAACATAGAATCAAGCATGCTGCCCGGCCCCGTGCACCACAGTTTTCCGCGCGTTTTTGTGCCTAAAACTTTGAAGAACGCAGAGTTTGTTTTTGTTAGACATGATGCGCATCGAACCCCGCTGCGACCGCCTTATGATGGACCATTCAGAGTGCTAGAAACAGGGGACAAGCAGTTTTTGCTAGATTTGGGGGGTAGGAAAGAGAAAATTGGCATAGACAGACTTAAACCCGCTTTTGTGGTGGCAGAGGAGGAAGTGCTGTTGGCAAAGGCCCCGCGGCGAGGTAGACCACCACGGAGGGTTTCACACAGTAATGTTTCCCAAAGTAATGTTTCCCCAGAACACCCGCAGAGACTGACAAAGGGTTTCCGCCCCCAGACGGCAAATCCCCAGCGGGACAGCGCCACAGAGATGGTGAACTCCAGCTACAGCAGATTCGGCAGGAGGCTGAAGCCTATCCAGCATGTGGACTGATGTGTATTGATGCTATCACGGCATGCATGTGGTTATTTTCTTGTTGTTCTGTTTTTCTAAAATGCTGGGGGGGCTTGTGTGGTGAACACTCAATGGACCTGTTGGACTGGTTCTGTGACTCGCATTTTAGGTCAGAACAAAGGCAGGAAGCTTAGCCTTGTTATGCAAGGCTGGAGACTGTGGGGGGTCGATTAAAGGATGCGTGGGAGACAGTGGAAGTGATATCATGGAGGGAAATGCATTGTGACTGTCTTTATTATGCAAGGTGGTGAAATGCATTGTGACTGTTTTTATTATGCAAGGTGGTCTGTGGGACATGTGATCTATGAGGTGTGAAGTCCCTGATATTTAAGGACGAGAGTTTACTGTTTCATTCTCTTTTTTCTGCTTTGAAATGATGGAGATGTGAATAAAGCTGACTCTGAGAAAGAACGCTGCCTCGTCATTTTCACATCTTCCACAGATTACAAATATATGTAAATGGTTTTAATATGCCATCAACAGTTCTTTTTACTAGTGCCATATCAATACCATCACAATCAGTAGATAATTTATTTTTACACTTTTCAGCAACAGATTTTACCTCTAGTTCATCCACCGCTAAGAGAAAGATTGACCGAGGGTTATTTCCAATCAATGTCTCACTCATGGTGTCTCTTCCTTGGTTTGAAATTTTTGCTGCCAACTCTGGTCCAACATTTACAAAAAAATTATTCATTTTATTTACTACCATGTTCTTATAATTATCACCACAATTATCAGTAAAATACTCTGGATATATGCTTTTCTTAGTTCCATTTTTCCTTAATTTATTTAATATATCCCAGACTCCTTTTCTATTATTTTTATTTTCATTTAACATTTTCCTATAGTTTTTTTACTAGTTCGTATTATTTCAGTTAATTTATTTTTATATGTTTTATATCTTTTTTCAGATTCTTTGGTTCTTAATTTAATGAAATTTTTATAGAGATAATTTTTCTTTTTACAAGCATTTTGTAGCCCCCTGGATAACCACGGGCAATTTTTGTGTTTGTTTTTTATTAATTTCTTTAATTGGACAGTTTTTAATCATATAAGGATTTAAATATATCAATAAATTTATTGTATGCCAAGTCCCCTTCTTTCTCTCTATAGACAACATCCCAGTTCTGTAACATTAAGGCATCTTTTAAAGCAATGATTCTATCGTCTGTTCGTATTCTTTTATAAATAATCTTTTTACATGGTTTATTATTATTCTTACTCTCATTAACCCCGTAATTAATATCTAAAGTGTGGCTTATATTAATCATATATTCCATACCTACATATGTATAGACATATTAGAATGTTAGAACGCAGCCATGGCAGAGGAACAAAGCAGTGACGCGGACGTGCGCACACTCCTGTCTGGACCAACAGGGTTAAGACTGGAGGAAAGGGGTTTACGTGACGGCGTACCCCCCCTAATCTGCGACGTTTCAACCGGCCGACCTCGCCCGGTAGTCCCAGCTGCATGGCGCCGCCGCATTTTCGACTCGGTTCACTCCCTCGCACACCCAGGGGTGCGCGCCTCGGTCAAAATGGTCGCGGAAAAGTTTGTTTGGCCGGGCCTGCGCAAAAATGTAAAGGAATGGGCAAAAACTTGCATGTCTTGTCAGCGCGCCAAAATACACAAACACACAAAAGCTCCTCTAGAGCCTTTCCGAATCCCAGCCAGAAGGTTTGACCACGTTCATGTCAACCTCGTGGGACCACTACCTTCGTCTCAGGGTTTCACACACCTGTTAACGATGATAGACCGTACTACGCGCTGGCCTGAGGCGGTCCCTTTGGCGTCAACCACAGCTGCGGAAGTCGCTCGTGTTTTTTTAACAAACTGGGTGGCACGTTTCGGCGTCCCATCGGACATCACGTCCGATAGGGGGCCTCAATTTGTCTCAGAGCTTTGGTCAGCCATAGCCAGCAGCTTAGGGGTGACAATTCACTGCACCACCGCTTATCACCCTCAGGCTAATGGGTTATGCGAGCGTTTTCACAGATCTTTAAAGGCCGCCCTCAGGGCCTCACTAACGGATACAAATTGGGTGAATAAACTTCCCTGGGTTTTATTGGGGTTGCGTTCTGCACCTAAAGAGGATCTAGACGCCTCCCCAGCAGAATTAGTTTTTGCACGACCTCTCAGACTCCCAGGTGAGTTTTTACCAGAGAATCCAGAGCCTGGGCATCTTCCAGCCCTGAGGCCTTTAGGCAGCACCGGACCGGACACTCTCCCCGGACCGGCACATCACTCTTTTCCACGGGTTTTTGTCCCCCAAGCTTTAAAAAACGCTGAGTTCGTTTTTGTTAGACACGAAGCTTTAAAATCAACCCTCCGTCCACCATATGACGGACCATTCAGAGTGCTGGAACCTGGTGATAAGCATTTTGTGCTTGATTTAGGGGACAGAAAAGAAACAGTCAGCATTGACAGACTTAAACCTGCCTTCTTGTTGAGAGACGAACCTGCACGGGTGGCGAGAGCACCTCGGCGGGGTAGACCCCCCAAGAAAAAAAACTCAGCCCCCCTGCAGGGAACAAATAACCACTCTCCTCCCCAAGCTGCAGATTCCTTACAGGAGGGTCCCACCACAACGCCAAAGCGGACCTACAGCAGATTCGGGAGAAGATTAAAACCCAGACGGCACAGGGACTGATGCAAAATTGACAAGAGTTGTTAACTGTGTTATCAGATTGTGCCGTGACAGTTTTAAGGCTGTTTTGTGATATTACTATACTGTTGTGGTTACCACTGAATTCTCTACAGGAGCATGACTGCTGGAAAGATTTTTCCTTGTTTTCCCTGTCAAGAGGTTTAACAGTATAATATGTCATAGAGATTATCTTAAACTGTAAAACTAATTTGATTGTCCTTTTCTTAGTCTTCTGGGGGGGGGGCTGTGGCTTATATTAATCATATATTCCATACCTACATATGTATAGACATATTAGAATGTTTAGTGATTACATATGTGGAATGACCTCAAGCCTCAGAACAGGACAAGAGGTCTCAACCGCCAGCGAGGATCAAAGAACAGACAGAGCCGCAGCGGTGGAGACTGGATCGATCTCCCTGACCACCCAGGGTCAGGTGGAGGAGACGGAGGACAATGGAGGGGGGATTATGTAATGCGGGATGTCAGCTTTGATATGCAATGTCTTTTGTTGAGTGTGGGTATAAATATGAAGGTCTGACTGCGTTCAACCTCTTATTCTGCTTCTGCACCGAGATGAGACTTGTTAGAGGAGTGAAGCTGAAATTAAACTTTGATTTATAAAATCACATCGCTTCGTTATTTCAAGCTCTTCTACATAAAGAAACAAATACAGGCAGGTGGTCACTAATGTCATTTATTAGTATACCACTCACCATATTCAATAACATTAGTAAAAATGTTGTCTATCAAGGTAGCACAGTGTGTCGTTATTCTCGTAGGTCTTGTAATCTTTGGAAATAAGGTTAAGCTATACATTGTATCTAAGAAATCTTCAGTTGGTTTATGTTGTTTTGTTTTCATTAAATCTATATTAAAGTCACCACAAATAAAGATATCTTTTTGTCTTATTGACAAGGCAACAAGCTGGATGACACATGAACTTTATTCCTCTTTCAACATCAAGTTCAGAAAATTTCTAACTGGGCAGTCTCTGGGGCGGTGCTGAGCTCCCTCTCCATAGCACATCTTGGGGTCACCAAATGTCCTGATGGTAGACCCGTTGGCAGCCGTAGGCTCGGGACCGCTGCCTCTTGCTCACCTGTCTGTGCTGATTGGCAGGATAAGGCTCTTCTGGGAGCTGGAATCCACCAAGAAATGTCTCCCCGAAACGTGTGACCGTGATAAAAAGCAGTTTGTTCCTGTCGCCAGCAGTCGCAGCTGCTACTTGACTGCTGGCTGTGCCATTTCCCAGCTTCTTGAATTGGCATGGCGGCAGGCAACGTTTAGCATTTGAGCTGAAACAGCGATGATAAAAACAGATCACCCCGTTCCTGCGTCTCTTGACGTCCATTCCAGCTACCACCAATGGCTCCTCAACCTCGCTGGAGTCCCTCGTGGACGCCGGTGCCGCTGCATTCATGACACTGAGAGCTCTCGTTGCTAAAATAATGTGGTCCGCTTCCTGCGCCAGGGCGTGGTAGTCCTTGGTAACCAGTTGGCCAGGATTGCCCTCGTTGTAGCAGGTAGGTTCCTGAGGAACAGGTGGGTGAACAGGAAAGATTCATCATCCTTCCCCCTCAGCGCCAACATGCTCTCCATAAGCTCCACGGCTGATCTGTCACCTAACTCTGAAAGTGTTAGAAGTCTCTCTGCCCTCTCACTGTCAGACAGGGTATAACGCTGGAGTAGCATCCTCTTGAATGCTTCATATTTCCCTTGGGCTGGCGGCTGCTGGAGCAGGCTCGTTACCTGTTGTGTAGTGTGCACATCCAGCACAGAAACCACATAGTAATATTTCATGTTGTCCGTTGTGATCCCGCGGAGTGCAAACTGGGTTTCTAAATGCAAGAACCACGCGGTCGGGTTGTGAAGCCAGAAGTCTGGGAGCATGACTGTGACAGCACACATGGCGCTGGTGTTCTCCCTCTGGGTAGAGAGCCCCCCACACAGTGCCACCACAACGCCAACATTTTTCTCATTAAACATATTTCTAATGGAGCCATTGACCTGAGATTTTCACAAGATATCAGTAACAACCCAAGTAATCCATACATACAAAGAAATAAAGGCAACTGTGTTCACAAAACAAGTTATATTTAATAAAGTGGAATGACACAGGGAATAAGACACATGAAGAAAAAGAGGTGCAAAAAGGCATAGAAAGCTCAAGTAGGTTCATTTTGTCTTCTTTTACATCTCCCTTCTGTTTTTGTCTTTAATAAGAACAAAAGGTAAAAAGGCATAGAAAGCCAAGAAACCAGCTGAAATCCATCAGAATTTAGGAAGCCATCCCATCCCCCATCAGTGCAAATTAATTTCAGTCCTGACTGATAGCCTTTAAAAAGGTCTGTGAATATCAGATTGTCACACTGCAAAGAACTCTCTTTAGACCTTTGCAACCTTGTTATTGCAAAACATAATGATTGCATTGGTTGCAGGCACATTTCTAAACTGCTGAATGTTCCAGTGAGCACTGTTGGAACCATCATTCGGAAGTGGAAAGAACATTTTACCATAAACTGGCCATGACCAGGAGCTCCTCACAAGATTTCTGACAGAGGATTCAAAAGAATTATCAGAAGAGTTATCCAAGAGCTAAAGCCCACTTGTGGAGAGTTCCAGAAAGACCTGGAGTTAGCAGGTAGTGCTGTTTCAAAGCAAAACAAGTACAGTGATCCCTCGCTACTTCGCGTTTCACCTTTCGCGCCCTCAGTGCATCACGGATTTTTCAAAAATATTCATCAAAAATTCAAAATTGAGAAAAAATGGCACGAAAGTTGCCCGGGCGCTAGCAGAAGGCAGGGAGACTACATTAGAACATCAGGTATCAACACGGAGAGCCCGCACAACTCAAAATCCACCTCTCTGACCACCGCTCCACTCCTCTCCGCCCACCTCTTCACCGCTCGGGAATCTCGCTTGCTGATTGGCCGAGACGTTTTACCTCGCAAGCTGATTGGCCGAGACGTTTTACACAGCTTCTCTACCTGCCGAGCGCCCATACCCAGCGAAGGAAGACCGCATTCATTGTTCTTTATTGCTCGTGTTGCTTAGTGGCACTTTTCGCTGTTCTCTTGTGCCTTTTTGTGCAAAATAGTGCTTGTGACCCCCTTGGGGGGGGGCGGGGGTGACGCTACTTCGCGGTTTTTCACTTTTCGCGGTTGGTTCTGGTCCCCATTAAACGCGATAAGTGAGGGATCACTGTAATGCACTCAACTGACATGGGCTCTATGCCCGCTCATCTTGCAAGACTCCATTGCTAAAAAAAAAAAAAAAGCATGTTGAAGCTCATTTAAAGTTTTTCTGCACAACATTTGGGCAAGCCAGTAAAATACTGGGAGAATATACAGTCGTGAAAAAATTTGGACACCCCTTTAAATATTCAGTTCTTTATTAAGAAATGTTCACATATCTATTTCTAACCTTGTTTTTAGTTGCATTTTTAAAAATGTATTTTAACCATTTTAAGTAGGAATGAATGTGGGGGTGTCCTAAAAAAGATGGGGGGGGGTGTCCTAATTTGTTTCTCACTATTTGTTTAGAATTACATTTTACAGAAAATTTGAAAAAAAAGATAAGATAAGATAAGATAAGATAAGCCTTTATTAGTCCCACAACGGGGAAATTCCAGGATTGCAACAGCACAGGGATAGCAACACTCAGAGCAACAATCAGAAGGCAAGAAAAAAAAAAAAAAACAAACAAACAAAAAAAAAAAACAAGCAAGCAAGAGCAGCTAATATACATATGTACGTATTACTATAAAATATATATATATACACACACACACAGACACACAGTGCAGAGCATTGTAGCTGGATGGAATAAATATATGAATATATGAACACACAGTGCAGAGCATTGTAGCTAGATGGAATAAATATGTAAATATATAAACACCCACAGTACGGAGCATTGCAGCTAGGTGGAATAAATATGCAAGTATATAAAAAGACTTTAATTCATTTTTAATTGTTTAGTTGTATTACTGTACATGAATCTCCCATTATTTTTTAACATTGATATTAAATATCCATATGTCCAAATATGTTAAAAAAACACACAGCCTTATACAGGGTGTCCTAATTTTTTCACACGACTGTAGACTGGTCAGATGAGACCAAGACTGAACTTTTTAAATGCCACAACACACAACATGTTTGGTGGAGAAATGGCACTGCACATCAGCCCCAAAACACCATATCAGCAGTGAAATCTGGAGGTGGGAGCATCATGGTGTGGGGGTTTTTTTTCAGCACATGGTACAGGTAGACTTCATATAACTGAAGGAAAGATGAATGGACAAATGTACAGAGACATCCTTGATAAGAATCTGTTGCCATCTGCCAAGATGCTGAAGATGAAACGAGGGTGGGCATTTCAGCAAGACAATGATCCCAAACACACAGCCAAGGAAACTCTCAACTGGCTCCTGAGAAGGGAAATAAAGCTGCTAGAATGGCCCAGTCAGTCACCTGACTGGAATCCAGTTGAAAATCTATAGAGCGAACTGAAGATCAGAGTTCATAGAAGACAGCCACGGAACCTTCAAGATTTGAAGACAGTTTGTGTGGAAGAATGGGCTAAAATCACTCCTGAACAATGCCTGTGCCTAGTTTCTCCATACAGGAGGCATCTGAAAGCTGTTGTAGGATGAAGTGCCTCTAAAAATATTTGTCATAAGGTACAGGAATTATTTATTTTATTTAATAGTGGGTGTGAAAGGGGGCGGAGTTGAACCTTCACTTCTACACCCGCTAAATTAAATAAAAGCACTCGTAAAAGGGGCACCAGTCCTAATGGACAATAAAATTAACTTTAATTTTATTTAATTTTGTACCTTAAATTACTTAATGAATCAGTCTCAAAGTTTCAGTGAGTTTTTGTCCTGCCGTGATTAGGAAACCTGTATATGCGAAAGGAAAACGCTTCTACTGCTGTCATTCACTCTTTTATTAAAATCATTCAGGTTACATGGCATGGCGTTCAAATGATGAATAAACAGATTCAGCTGATGACAGCGTAAAATATCACATCAACTGATATTGGGTTCCTGAACATAAAATCCAGCTTTACACCTCTGCAGAACCAAGGAGAAACTAGACTTATGTTTCAACGGTAAATGAGGCTGGAATGTTTTAACAAAACATCGCAATTTTATGGGGAAAATTCATAAGCTAATTATCTAAAAATGACTCCTGAATTAATCTACAAAATTTAAGGGCAGTTACTTAAAAATGACTGAAAGTTTTCGTTCAGTTTACAATTCCATCCTGCGGCTGAGAGACTAATTGAGCCCTGAAATACGGGCCATATTCAATTGTAATTTAATTGTTAGGACATCACGTTTTAACCCAGGAAATAGGAGAAATAAAAGTTTCACTCACACACGGCCGTAGGTCCAAGTTTCTGCGGGTCGGTACCGCTGGGTTTTGAAGTTAGGACGTCGGAGGAAGCTGCTGCTGCGATGCCTCCTCACAGCCGTTGTAGTGTAAACTCAGCTGGGGGCTCTCCAGACAATGGCAGCAGTGGGTGGTCTGTCACAGAGCGGCGTGACAAGTCCTTTGAAAAAAAGAGTCCAAATTTGGGGTCTCTTGTAGCGGGATCGACCCAAAAGCTGAAGGAAAATCTTCTCAGTCTCTGTTCACTTTAAACTAGGCAAATTAAAGGTCCACTTTAATGGCGTGAAAAGTCATAAAAAAAGTGTTAGAAAAACATTTACTAGGATAAGAATGGCTTCTGAGGTGAAGGAAAAAGTTTGAGAATTTGATTCTCTAAAAAGGGACGAGCTCTAAAGAAAAATGGCTTCTCCTCAGTTTCCAGAATATAAGAAAAGACTTGACAAACACACAGAGAATAAAATAAAACTTCACAGGGCCTTGAAACGGTGGAATAAAATCTTCTTCTGAGATCTAGATTGCTATTCTGCTTCTTTAATCTTAATTTAGTTCCTAATCTTTCTCAAAATCTCTTTCTTTCTTCTTTCTGTTTCTAATTCTTAATTCTATTACCGCTTTGCTGTTCTAATCTTCCTGCCTGTTCTTTGTCTACCCTTTTTCTTCTTCTGTTTCTGATCTCTCTTTTCTTTTTCTAACTCTGCTGATCTCTGACTAAACTCAAATCTAACTTCTCTTTTAAAGTTACCTCGCCGGGTCGTAAAACTGATGATGTAGTCGCAAGACTGACCAATCGGCTTTTTCAGAAGCAGTTTGAAATGACTGCTATCCAATGTGAGAACACTTCTTTGTTTGAGAGCAGCCAATCAAATGAAGACACCATCCCATGAAATTTCAGAGGGAAAATCAACACTCAGTCAGTTCTTATGAGATAAATGCTCAATATAAAATCTAACTAAATTAAATGACTTGGCTAATATATGGTGATCATGCATTTATACCATTACTCCAATAACACTCATGAATATAACATTTCTTATACATAATTATAATACATGCATTCACATTTAGATCAAGATTAGAACAGCAGAATATGCAGCAAACCATGGTTGGTGATAAAAGAGGGATGATTTTCAGTGTCCTTAGGATCCAGAGGATAAGCTGAAAGAAACTTAATGTTTAGAACAAGTTAAAAGTCATCCTACATACTGAAAACACATTCCGTAGGCATCCGCTAGGAGGTACTGTTGAGCTGTAGATGATTTCCTTTAGTATCTGGCGAAGGTACCTGGACAGCATAGGCTATAAAACCGTCAGATTAAGTGGTTTATGACTCTTTTAAAAACATTGGTTTCCTGTGAAAAGGTACATTATCAAATGCAGTGTTCATGTTGAGAGGTCTGGTCTCCTGAGTTTTATGTTCCTTTGAGCCTTTAAAAGCAAACTCTGATCCTTACAATCTCTGCAAGAGGCAACTGTTTACATTGGGGTCCTGGGAAAGCACGCATCTTTGGTCAGGCCTGGAAGAAGCCTGCATGAGTCGACATAAAAGCCAGTGATATTCCTGAGAAGGCAGAAAGGTGATATTCCTGTGTAATGAATAAAATGAAATTCCTGTAAACTGGAGAGAAGTGATCTTCTGTCTCGGCTGTGAGGAGACGATGATGCTACACTGTTATTACCAACAAAGGCTTTTCTACTAAATATTAAATGAATTTCACCAAGCCTGTTCAAT
Organism: Pholidichthys leucotaenia; assembly: GCA_020510985.1. Classification (NCBI taxonomy): domain Eukaryota; kingdom Metazoa; phylum Chordata; class Actinopteri; order Cichliformes; family Pholidichthyidae; genus Pholidichthys; species Pholidichthys leucotaenia. The sequence continues at coordinate 266,966,011 of CM035847.1, forward strand.
ACGTATTCCCTGTGTCATTTCACTTTATTAAATATAACTTGTTTTGTGAACAGAGTTGCCTTGATTTTTTTTTTCTATGTATGGATTACTTGGGCTGTTAGTGATATCTGGTGAAAATCTCAGGTCAATGGCTCCATTAGAAATATGTTTAATGAGAAAAATGTTGACGTGTTCAATACTTATTTTCCTGGCTGTATGGTCTTTGGTACGACCCAGCTGGGACTTAAACGATGCTCTACCTCTAGGCCACCACTCCTGTGTTGCTGGATTATCCCCACCAATAATTTTTACTAGTCTCAGGGTGCTTTCACACCTAAAGGCTTTACTTCGTTTCAATCGAACTTGAGTTTGTTTTCTTGCGTGGTGAGAACACGGTAATTGCACTCAGGTATGCACCAAAGCAATCGTAGAGGGACTTCCTAAAAGAGGTGGTCTCCATTCAAATCAACTGGTGAACTCTGGTGCTGCAGGTGAGAAAGGGACTGTACTAAAACCGGACAAGAAGCAGACGGTAAAACATTTTATGCCATTGCACATACTGTACCTGATGGATCTTCAAAAATATCTGTGGCTGAGCATGTTACGGTTCTGGAGGATTAATGAATGTTAATATGTTATTTTCCATCCATAGCCGTGCTTCATTTGCAAACTGTATGATTTGCAAAAAGTAGTATATGCATGTAATGTAATAAACGATAACCAAGGTGATGAAAACCCCCTTGTAGATTTGTATTATTTTCTCCCCAGAAATGCATAAATGCACAGTAGTCATCCTACTTCCTGTATTTACCTTTCCTGTTCTTGCGGCAAAACATCTGAATAAGAACAGAGAGCGTTCTGACATAAGTCTCGTGCGATTTAACGTGATGGAATTTGGTCCACTTGAATTTTTGACTCTGTGAAAGGAAACCGAACCAAGGAGAAAATGATACAAAGTAACAAACTTATCAACTGATTTGCACCAAAGTAAACAAATTTCGGTGTGAGAGCACCCTCAGTCTATTCCATTTAACTACATATGTTACCAATTAGACTTGATGCCTTGGTTCACTGTTGACAAGCTGCAGTCCCTGGCTGACTGCTGGCATCTTGCCTGAATTGCTGTCTCTCCATTTATTATTTCAGACACTAAGGGGCAGATTTTCTAAGGCAGTGCAAATTAGCGAGTATGCAAATTAGACAGAGCGCCTCAGGGAGTGGCCAATTTTTGCCAGTGATCTACAAACAACACGCAACATTATGAACACAGACACAGACACTTCATTTCAATAACGACCATCCATCCGCCAAGAGCACCGCAAAACTGCACATAGGCACAGCTGATGAGGAAGTGGGTCATCAACAAAGGCACAGCCGGTTCGGAGGAGCATAATACAGTATATAAAGCTTTTTCTTTTTTTTTTTTAAGTTTTTGTTGAAGTGTAAACCCCACTAAAATAGTTTATTTTTGTTCATTATATTTCAAAATTTTGATTTTCTTTTAACATGGCAGACTTTTTTGTTTAATATGTATAAATGAAGCATTTGTATCCAATTTAAAGAAGGTTCCAGGTTCGAATCTCCAGGCTGGCAGGGGTAGGAACCTTTCTGTGTGGAGTTTGCATATTCTCCCTGTGCTGCGTGGGTTTACTCCGGGGGCTTCGGTTTCCTCCCACAATCCAAAGACATGCATAGATAGATAGATAGATAGATAGATAGATAGATAGATGTACTTTATTGATCCCAAACTGGGAAATTACAGTGTAACAGCAGCATGACAGTAGACAACCAAACAACAGAAACACAAATATGACAGACCAAGGGATTACCCATGGGAAGTAAAAACTAACACGACTATAAAAACCTATATACATCATAGCTTAATAATGTTGACCCGTATAAACACATGAATCATCCCATTGCACAAAGAAGGACTATCAGGAGCAGAGTGAAATGTGACGTACCACTTAGTCTGTAAGGTGCAGTGTGGCAGTATAGTTATGACCAGAATACAACATCATAGTGAGTTATTGTACAGTGAACTTGCATGTGGATGTGGCAGGAAAGATTTCCTGTACCTGGCCGTTCAACAGCGAAGCTGTAGTAGTCTACTGGAGAAAGTGCTTCGCTGTCTATCTAGTGTGTGGTGGAGGGGGTGATCAGGATTGTCCATGATGGATCGCAGTTTATTTAGTGTTTTTCTCTCCACCACTGTCTCAAAGGTCTCCGGTCTGAGAGCAATTACAGAGCCAGCCTTCTTGATAATCTTGTCAAGTCTGTTGGTGTCTCTGGCCCTAATACTACTACCCCAACAGACAGCAGCGAAGAAGCTGTTGCTGGCGACAACGGTCTGGTAGAAAAGCTCCAGCATCCTGCTGCACACGTTGAAGGATCTCAGCTTCCTCAGGAAGTAGAGTCGGCTCATCCCCTTCTTGTGTGCAGCATCGGTGTTGGATCTCCAGTCCAACCTGCTGCTGATCCTGACACCCAGATATTTGTAGTCTTCAACCACTCCCATATCCCCCCCACCCAATCTGCAGTGGCTGAGAAGGTGTCTTCCTCTTCCTGAAGTCAATCACCATCTCTGTGGTCTTGCTGACATTCAACCTCAGGTGATTCTGCTCTGTCCACTCCACAAATCTGTCTACCAATGTCCTGTACTCCCCCTCCTCTCTTCCTCTTATACACCCCACAACAGTTGAGTTGTCAGAGAATTTCTGCAGGTGGCATGACTCTGTGTTGTACTGAAAGTCAGTGGTGTATAAGGTAAAGAGAAAAGGAGAGAGCACAGTCCCCTGTGGAGCTCCCGTATCACTAGCCACCACTCCAGACAAGACATTGCCCAGCCGGACAAACTGTGGTCTGCCTGTCAGGTAGTCAGTAATCCAGGAGATCAATTCAATTCAACTTTATTTATATAGCGCCATTTCACAACAACAGTCATCTCATAGCACTATCAACTGTAGGGGGGAACCCCCACAGTTGCAGAAAGACCCCAGCAATCAGGCGATCCCCTGTGAGCAAGCACTTGGCGACGGTGGAGAGGAAAAACTCCCTTTTAACAGGAAGAAACCTCCAGCAGAACCAGGCTCAGGGAGGGGCAGTCATCTGCTGCGACTGGCTGGGGGGTGAGGGGATAGAGAAGAAGAAAAGAACAGACATGTAGAGAGCAAACAGCACGATGGGGACTCAATCTATGGGAGAGAACAAACAAATGTTAATGACCAGCAAAAAAAAAATATTTCATAGAGAGTGAGGAAAGGAGTGAGGCCCAGTGCATTACTGGAGGTCCCCCGGCTGACTAAACCTATTAGCAGCATAACTAAGGGAGGGTTCAGAAACACATGATCCCTCCCTAATTGTAGGCTATATCAAAAAGGTAGGTTTTAGCCCTATTCTTAAAAACAGAGATCGAGTCTGACTCCCGAATCCAGATTGGCAGCTGATTCCACAGGAGAGGAGCTTGATAACTGAAGGCTCTGCCTCCCATTGTACTTTTGGAGATTCTAGGTATTACAAGTAATCCTGCATTTTGGGAGCGTAGTGCTCTGTTAGGATAATACGGTAGTATCAGATCTTTTAAATAAAAAGGAGCCTGATTGTTTAGAGCTTTGTAAGTAAGAAGCAGGATTTTAAACTTAATTCTAAACTCTATGGGAAGCCAATGAAGGGAGGCCAGAACCGGAGAGATATGATCTCTCTTTCTAGTACCTGTTAAAACTCTTGCTGCAGCATTTTGGATCAGCTGAAGACTTTTTAAAGATGTTTTAGGACAGCCTGATAATAAAGAATTACAATAATCTAATCTCGAGCTAACAAAAGCGTGGATCAGCTTCTCAGCATCACTCTGAAACAAGATGCTCCTAATCTTGGCAATATTACGCAAATGATAGAAGGCAGTCTTAGAAACAAATTTAATATGTGAATTGAAGGACAAATCCTGATCAAAAATAACTCCAAGGTTCCTCACAGAGCTATTAAGAGAAAGAGTAACCGCATCCAAACTGAAAGTTTGATTTGGAAAGGAATTTCTAAGGTTTTTTGGACCAACAAGAATGACTTCAGTCTTATCTGAATTTAATAGCAGGAAATTACAAGTCATCCAAGCTTTGATTTCCTTAAGACAGGCTTCTAACTTGGCTAATTGATTACTATCATCTGGCTTCATTGACAGGTATAATTGTGTGTCATCTGCATAACAATGAAAATGTATATAGTGCTTTCTAATAATGTTGCCTAACGGAAGCATATATAAACTAAGAAGAGTAGGGCCTAGCACAGATCCCTGTGGAACTCCATGACTAAGCTTTGAGTTGAAAGAAAACTCATTATTTACATGAACAAACTGGAACCTATCAGATAAATAAGATCTAAACCACTGCAACGAAGTTCCATTAAGTCCAACATAGTGTTCTAATCTATCAAGTAGAATATTATGATCGATAGTATCAAAAGCTGCACTAAGGTCTAAAAGGACAAGTACAGAAACTAGTCCATTATCAGATGCAATGAGGAGGTCGTTAGTGACCTTCGCTAAGACTGTTTCAGTACTATGATGGATTCTAAACCCAGATTGAAACTCTTCAAGTAAACCATTTCCCTGCAGGTGGTCAAATAATTGCGTAGCAACAACTCTTTCTAAGATTTTTGAAATGAAAGGGAGATTGCAGATTGGTCTATAGTTAGCTAAAGCTCCTGGATCTAGCGTTGGCTTTTTGAGTAAGGGTTTAATTACAGCCATTTTAAAAGCCTGCGGTACATGGCCTAAAGTTAATGAAGAATTGATTATATGAAGAATAAAGCTACCAATAAGTGGGAAGACTTCTTTAAATAACCTGGTAGGAATAGGGTCTAAAAGACAAGTTGAAGGTTTGGATGAGGAAACTATTTTGTCTAACTCACAAAGGTCGATTGGAGTAAACTCATCAAGACAGACATCAAAAGAAGGAGTTGTAGTAGTTACAGTATTTAAGTTAACTGTGGGAAGAATCTGATTGATTTTATCTCTGATGGATGAAATTTTATTATTGAAAAAGTTCATAAAGTCCTGACTAGTAAGCTCTAAGGGAATGCTAGGATTGACAGAGTCCTGACTCTTTGTCAACCTGGCTACAGTACTGAAAAGAAACCTGGGATTATTCTTGTTCTCTTCTATTAATGCAGAGTAATAACTTGTTCTAGCTTTTCTAAGAGATTTTTTATAAATTAAAAGATGGTGAGATCACAGAGCTGTCAACCCCCATCACCCGCAGCTTCTCACCCAGCAGCAGTGGATGGTGTTAAAGGCACTGGAGAAATAAAAAAAAAGTGATTCTCACAGTATCTCCTCCACCATCCAGGTGCAGATGTGCTTGTTGCAGCAGGTAGATGACAGCATCTTCAACTCCTAAATGGGGCTGATATGCAAACTGCAGAGGATCTAGCAACGTCTTCACCTGCGGCCTCAGGTGGGCTAAGACCAGTCTCTTCAGGACCTTCATCACATGAGATGTGAGGGCAACTGGTCGATAGTCGTTCAGGTCCGATGGAGATGACTTCTTGGGGACAGGAACCAGGCATGCATGTTAGGTTAATTGGTTGTTCTAAATTGTCCCTAGATATATGTCTCCTATAGGCCCTTAGAATAGAGGGTTAGTAATAGTGAAGCGCTTTGAGTGGTCTTTGAGACTAGAAAAAGCACTATATAAGTACAGGTCCTTATCCCTTATCCCTTAAAGGACTACTCATGAATAAATGGATTATTTGACCACCGTGTTTATTTCATTAACATTAAAACCATCAAGATGGTCAGATGGAGACTGGGGTTTAATTATGTGAATAAGTTTGTTTAAACAAAATCTACAGGTTTCCCAGTTCACAACTTTTTATAAATGCCATTGAGTTATGGTCTTGCAATTTCTGGGGACATTTCTATGGATCTGTGTACTCTTTTTGTTAATAATCTCATTGTTGTTTTCCTCCTATATTGTGTATCCTGAACTGGGAGAGAGAAATAGAGAGAAGATGGAACTGAATGACCATTTTATGCACAGCAAAAAGAAATACTGTGAATACAGAAATATGGATAGAGAAAAAAATGAAGAAAATTGGCAATGTGGAAGATTTTGCTTCAAGAGCAAGGGGGAGCCGATAGGGAATCTCTAACCTCTCTAGTCTAGTCTAGTCTAACTGTCATGTGCGGCGAGCGCTCGCCCCCTCCTTCCTGCTCTCCGGCTCCCTCATCAGACGCACCTACTGATTCTTGCCTGCCAGCGCTTATAAGGAAGTAATCTTCAGTGATTCAACGCTGGCTCGTTTAGGTATACTGTTCAACAAAAGGGCCCTACGTAAGCGGTGCTCTTCCTATGACATCTGCTAATGATTTTGTCTCTTTCGTCTCTTGCTGTTGCTGCCAATGGAGTGGTGCAATGGAGTGGTGCGTCTGCGGGGATTTGATGCGCTCACCAGCCAATTGCTCCTCCTCTAAGCAGCCTTCCCTCTTTGCCCGGTCAGACCCATTCACCTTCCCTGTCCAGCAGTTCTACCTGCTGGTACTTCTCTTTCGCTGGGTTCTGTGTGGGTCTCCTCCCATCTCCCACGTGAGTGGCATAATCTATTTACCCACTTGTACTCCATTCCTCTCTAATCAGCCTCGTTTGTTCTCCGCAGGCCTCCTGCTAATCTGGCGAGTGACTGACGTTTTTCTCCTCAAGTTGCTGTATTCAAACATTATAATAAAAGGTTAAGCGTTTCTCTTGTGTTCGCTTGGTGATTGCACGCTGCACTCGTGGTGGCTTGTCCAGCTGATATGACACTAATCTCTGCAGAAAAGAAAAAAAAAGTCACTATCGGCTGACACATCTGTACGTCCATTGCAGGAATAAGGGCTCCTATTGTATCCTATTTTATGGATATAAATTCATGTAGGAGGCTATATACAGTATAAACAAATGAAATTTTAAAAAAAACAACAACTGCTGGCTGATGTCCAGGTCAGCATAACACCGATCTCTGTGAGATTGTTGATATTCATATAATCTGTTCCTCTGTCATGCCAAATAAAGTCATGGGCAGAGAGGAGCTTCTGCCATGCACCCTCGGTTCTCACCAGTGTCTCTTCCTGGCACCAATGATCGCTATGATGTCAAGCGCAGATGAATTAAGACAAGCTTTTTGGGGGCGTTAAATCCTGGCGCATTTAGCAGGAGACTGACAACCGCAAACCTTAGTAAATTATCTTGCGCCAGTCATTTAAATACTCCCCTCCCTCAAATTTGCGGTTTGACATGACAACTCCCACAAATACATATGCAATGAGGCCAGGCGCAAAATTAATAAAGTCCATGCCTTTCCACCACTAATTTTGCCCTGCACCCTTTAGTAAATCTCAGCAGTAGTTTTTTAACACCAAAACAGGGTTTTGCAATGGCACAGCACGTTAGTAAATCTGCCCCTATATATTTTACCCGCATACAGCTCTGGAAAAAAATAAGAGACCACTGCAAAATCTTTCCTAAATTAACATCTCTGCATGTATGACAGCCATTCAATTTGAGTATGTGTTGAATTCCAACACAAGGACACCTCATTCTACTTGAGGAGGTACTGATTATATGATCATCTACAGGTAAACATGATAAGACTTACGAAAGATATAAATAAAAATCAGTTATTACACAAATAGATTTCTGAGTTCTTCCCAAGTTAAAACTTAAATATTGTAGTGTTTAAGTATGAACATGACCTTAATTGTTTTCTTTGCATTATTTGATCTAAAAGCAACATCTGCTTTGCTGTTTTGGCCAGTTGTCATTTTCTGTAAATGCTCTTAATGAGGACATTTTGACTTGGAATTTGGGTGAGTTGTTTTCAGTAGGTTAAAGAATTAAACAAAATTGTTCATTTTACTCAAACACATACATAGAGTAAAACCAGATGAGATGATAATTTTGCAGTGACCTCTTTGAGCTCTTTTTCCCCCCCAGAGATATTTATACAGCATTTATCTGGAATTTCCACTACTTTTTCCAGATTCTCCATCTTACAGAAATACATACAGTAACTAGTATACATTAATATCCATAGACCCAAACCTACAGCCATGCTATTAGACCAGTTTGTTAGTTACTGTAGCTAGTGACAATTAGCCTAACATCCTTTGCGTTACTTTCATATGTGAATACACAATTTTCCACAAAAAATTGTATTCTTTCTGAAGTTTTGAACTTGTTATTATTAAAAATAATTCTGCTGTTCTGTTCATATCTGCCAGATTGCGGAGACACATGTTGAAGATCATTGTCAAATACTACAACGGCAGCTGAGAGGATCCACAGTAAGAGTGGGCAATATAGCCTAAAAATGATATCACAATATTTCTGTAAATTTTCACGACAATGATATTTTTCACGATGTTGCAGAATACATTTTTTTTTTCATTTAAATTTATGCAAAAAGGACAGTTTCACAGGCCAGCATTATTTACCTTCAACATATTCAGAAAAAACAAAACAAAAACTCTTTATTTCTCCAGTTTATAAACAGCAGCTCAGATTCAGTTTAAAATATTTTTTAGCTCTGTATCAATTTTATTTATTTATTTTACAAGAAAATAATACCATTACATCTTAACTGCACACAGATGTTGGGTTTTATGCTGAGTCACTTTACCTGCATTACTCTCATTGTATGGAGATGTCCTGGGGCTTTTTGGCTCTGTTGCACTGAATGGATGTTTTTTTTTTTTTTTGTTCTTCGGGTGGTTGAATAAAATCAGAACAAAGCTGTCATGAATTGCCTCTAAAGGCAGAGAATTGAGACCCACGCGCCAGCTGTGAGTTTGGAGAATTTATTGACAACAAAAATAACTAACACAAAGTTCAACAGAACGTAATAAACACAAAGTATAATGAGACACAAAAAGTTACTTTTAGAATTATGCACCGGAGCGACACAGGGCTCTGGTGGCGAACGAGGAGGTGATAGGCAATCCAGTGGCAAAGGCAAACTGAAAATGAAGCCCTTAAATATGGATCAAAAATCCATTAACATGATAAGCAGCAGGTGTGGGTATCTGAACAGGCAGGAGAAATCAGTGATGCATAATGGGAATCAGCTGTGGCAGTGAGAGGGAGGCGAACCCAACTGACAGCTGACAGGGCACGCCCACATAGGCTTCACACCCCTGACCGGTGTCAACAGAAAAAAGAAACACTAGAGAAATACAGAATAAAACAACATACTAAATACATACAGATAAATACAGACTAAAAATATGACACTAACACAAACAGAAAAATGACAAGCAAAACCATTAAACCCAAAAAGGCATGAGATGCAACAAATGAGCATCCACACTGTTGCACAGTTTTGTTTTTTTTTTCTTTTCTATCATGACAACAGTCTGAAACAGGAAGTGAAACTTAAATATTTCCACTCAACTGGATGTAGACAGCCTAACTTTGGAGCTGCTGCTTCCCGCGCCACATTTGTTTTACCATTTCTATGCTAACGCGTAACTTCCGTCAGCAGTGTAATGGTGTAACGTTGTCACGCAGCAGACCCCAAATATCACGATATTCAATTTTACACTGTATCAAAATTTATAGCAGTATTATCATGAATGACATGATATGGCACACCCCTAATCTACAAGAAGATGCTATGAGTTCTGTGTATTAAGTAGGGGAGGAGCCTCGCCTTCTGTCACAAACCGAGCTGGTTTAGTCCTTTAGGCTCAGTTCTGATCGTTCTCTGTGGCTCAGGTTATCAGTATATTTGTGTATTGTGTTATCTTTTGATTTCTTGTAGTTTCTTTGTCACTTGTTCTTTTTCCCGTACCTGTAGCCACTGTTCTGGCCGGCAGCTGTTAGGCAGCCTCCCTTGACCTACATTTGTGTGGGCGTTGTCTGACATCTGCTGGTCCAACCACGCCTCCTCTCTCTTGTCAGCCAGCAGGTTCCACTCCAGTAATTGCTTTTCCCGCGCCTCGCCCAGATGCACCCAATCTGTTGTGCCAGCAATGCTTGTACTTATCCAGCCTTTGCCAGTCAAGCATTGCTGGACCATTGATTCGTCTTTGAGGAATGTGTGGCCACTGTTCACTGTGGTCTGCCCACTGCACGTTATCGTGTGAGTCAAGTAGTGAACTCTGTCTTCTTTTTGTAAGTCTGCCTATTTTGTATTATTTGTCTTGTGGCCACGGTATACTGCAGTTTGCCCGCTGCACGCTCGTCGTGTGACCAATTTAGTGTACCCTGTAGCATTTTTGTAAGTCTTTATTTTTGGAACTATCTGCCTCTTTGTTAATACATGTGTTGTGGTGTAACCCTGCATGTAAATCCATCCTTCCTCCTCACTCCTCGATGCACTGCGTAAAAGCGCATGAGGAAGGTCGTGACACCTTCTTGACAATATATGCAGATTTGATCCAACGGTTTCAAGTGGAAAGTTGTAGAAAAGTGGGTGGCTGGGTTGGTTCTGTAAACAAGAGTCTGAGAATCAACACAAAGAGGTGAGTTGGCTCTATGGCTGACAGTACTCACCATAACCATTATACAGGAGCTGTTCATTTATTTTTATACCGCTCAAAAAAGTAAAATGTTGTAATACAGCACATTTAAAAAACATTGAAAAATCTTCTAACTACATGACTAAAGCATGCGTTGTGGTGGCACTTAGTAGGGGGTTTCTCCAGCTCGCTGTCCTGCCTGCTTTCATCTTCCACAGTGGTGACCCTAAGACGTGCAATGGAGAATGGGCTGAGCACCTCTGCGAAGGCAGCCCAGAGGGAGAACACCAGCTTGGCGTGTGCTGTCAAAGTCAAGCTCCCGGACTTTTGGGTCTACAGTTCAACCGCTTGGTTTTTACATGTGGAAGCCCAGTTCACACACGGACGACTCTAAATACAGTGGGGAAAAAATGTATTTAGTCAGCCACCAATTGTGCAAGTTCTCCCACTTAAAAGATGAGAGAGGTCTCCAATTTTCATCATAGGTATACCTCAACTATGAGAGACAAAATGAGAAAAAAAAAATCCAGAAAATCTGATTTTTAAAGAATTTATTTGCAAATTATGGTGAAAAATAAGTATTTGGTCAATAACAAAAGTTCATCTCAGTACTTTGTTATTTACCCTTTGTTGGCAATGACAGAGGTCAAACGTTTTCTGTAAGTCTTCACAAGGTTTTCACACACTGTTGCTGGTATTTTGGCCCATTCCTCCATGCAGATCTCCTCTAGAGCAATGATGTTTTGGGGCTGTCGCTGGGCAACACGGACTTTCAACTCCCTCCAAAGATTTTCTATGGGGTTGAGATCTGGAGACTGGCTAGGCCACTCCAGGACCTTGAAATGCTTCTTACGAAGCCACTCCTTCATTGCCCGGGTGGTGTGTTTGGGATCATTGTCATGCTGAAAGACCCAGCCACGTTTCATCTTCAATGCCCTTGGTGATGGAAGGAGGTTTTCACTCAAAATCTCACGATACATGGCCCCATTCATTCTTTCCTTTACACGGATCAGTCGTCCTGGTCCCTTTGCAGAAAAACAGCCCCAAAGCGTGATGTTTCCACCCCCATGCTTCACAGTAGGTATGGTGTTCTTTCTCCTCCAAACACGACAAGTTGAGTTTTTACCAAAAAGTTCTATTTTGGTTTCATCTGACCATATGACATTCTCCCAGTCCTCTTCTGGATCATCCAGATGCTCTCTAGCAAACTTCAGACGGGCCTGGACGTGTACTGGCTTAAGTAAGGGGACACGTCTGGCACTGCAGGATTTGAGTCCCTGGCGGCGTAGTGTGTTACTGATGGTAGCCTTTGTTACTTTGGTCCCAGCTCTCTGCAGGTCATTCACTAGGTCCCCCCGTGTGGTTCTGGGATTTTTGCTCACCGTTCTCAGGATCATTTTGACCCTACAGGGTGAGATCTTGCATGGAGCCCCAGATCGAGGGAGATTATCAGTGGTCTTGTATGTCTTCCATTTTCTAATAATTGCTCCCACAGTTGATTTCTTCACACCAAGCTGCTTACCTATTGCAGATTCAGTCTTCCCTGCCTGATGCATGTCTACAATTTTGTTTCTGGTGTCCTTTGACAGCTCTTTGGTCTTGGCCATAGTGGAGTTTGGAGTCTGACTGTTTGAGGTTGTGGACAGGTGTCTTTTATACTGATAACGAGTTCAAACAGGTGCCATTAATACAGGTAACGAGTGGAGGACAGAGGAGCCTCTTAAAGAAGAAGTTACAGGTCTGTGAGAGCCAGAAATCTTGCTTGTTTGTAGGTGACCAAATACTTATTTTACTGAGGAATTTACCAATTAATTCATTAAAAATCCTTCAATGTGATTTTCTGGATTTTTTTTTCTCATTTTGTCTCTCATAGTTGAGGTATACCTATGATGAAAATTGGAGACCTCTCTCATCTTTTTTTTTTTTTGTAACTTAGATTTTTATTCATTTTTCATCATATATAATGCATTCAGATCACATTCTACATTTAAAAAACAAAGGGGTTAGGGTAGGGAAAAATAAAAAAAAATAAACAAAATAAAAAAAAAAATAAAAAAAAATAAAAAATAAAAGGGGGGGGGGGGACAAATGTTGGAGCATCAAGTTTTTAGTTTCCATCTCTTAATTCTTCTGGTTTTTTCAGTGTCTTTGGTTATTCTTTCAATTTCTGCCTCGTTGTTGCACTTTGTAGTGTGTCCATTTCCGCCATTTTTTCTCCCATATTCCTTCTTGCATTCTTCGTCGATATGTTAGTTTTTCCATCATACGTATGTCCTCAACAATGTCAGTCCATTGTTCTTGGTCAGGAAGAACTTCTGATCGCCATTTTTTTGTGATAGTTTTTTTACATGCAATCAACAAGATTTTAACTAGATATCTGTCCTCAGCCTGTATAACACTGTCTTTTTTAAGATCACATAAGTACATCAGGTTACAGTTCATTGGTATATTATATCCTAATATCCTCTGTATTGTCACATGCATAGATTTCCAAAATGATGATATTTTGTAGCATTTCCAAAACATATGTGAGTGGTCTGCATTTTGAGCCCCACATCCCCTCCAGCATAAAGATTGGGTATTTGTATATTTTCCTTGAATCTGTGGTGTAATGAAAAAGCGAATCAGGTTTTTCCATCCAAATTCCCTCCATGCCCTTGAATTTGTTGATGTGTGTTGTGTTTTCCATATTTCCTGCCAGCTTTCTTCTGTTATGTTTAAATTGAGCTCTTTCTCCCATTTCTCCTTTATATAGTTACTTGTATGATTGTTTGTCATAAGTTTCTGATATAGTTTTGAAATAATTCTTATTTTATTTCCTGCATATGAGCTTAAAATAAGTTGTATAATCTCGTTCACATCTGTTTGGAGGTTATGCCTAATCTTCTTCATATAGTAATCTCTCATCTGCAGATATCTGAAAAATTCCGATCTTTCTAATTTAAATTTTCTCCTGATATTTACAAAGCTCCCGAGATCTTTTTTTCCGATATTGCCCCATGCTGTGATTCCCTTGTTCACCAGATTTTTGTATCCCCTATCTTGTTTTGCCGGTTCAAACTGACTGTCAAATGCTACCCATTTCAATAGTTTTATGTCTTCCCTTATATTATATTTTTGTACTATTTTATACCACAGTTCTAAAGTAAATTTAGTGATTGGGTCTATTTGTTTGATTTGCTTATATGCATCTTTATCCCCTATTATGCTTTGTACTGGGAGTCCCTCAATTTCCTTTTCCATTTCTTTCCATTTTGCCTCATATCCCTCGTCGCACCAACATATGATATATCTTATTTGTGCTGAGTAGTAATATTCCTTTAGACTCGGTAGGCCCATGCCTCCTTTCTCTTTTGGTAATTGGAGGGTTTTATATTTCACTCTTGGTTTTTTACCTCCCCAAACAAATCTCGATATCATCCTGTCCCACTTTGAGAATTGGGCATCTGGAATCTCTGTTGGTATAGCCTGGAAGAGGTAAAGTAATCTAGGTTGTATGCTGATTTTGACTGTCTCAATTTTTGAATTCAGATCCATATTTAAGATTGACCATCTATCAATATCTTTTTTTATTTCTTGTTCCAACCTATCATAGTTTGCTTTATATATTTTGCTTAGGTCTTTAGGTATGTTCACTCCAAGGTATTTTATTTCTTTTTGCTTCCAGTTTAGTTTGATCTTATCAGTTATCTGGTTTAGAGGGTTATAGTGGAATGTCAGTATTTGTGTTTTTGTTATGTTTATCTTGTATCCTGATAATTTTCCAAAATTTTCTATCAAGTTCATCATTTCCATTATTGATTTATCTGGTTGTTCAAGATAAACTATAATATCGTCTGCAAATAGCCCAATCTTGTGTTCCGCCCCCTTTATTGTTACACCTTTTAATTTCTTATTTTGTCGTATAGCTTGAGCCAATGGTTCTATGAACAGAGCAAACAAGGTGGGCGATAAGCAGCATCCCTGCCTAGTTGATCTTTGTATATTTACTTTGTCTGTTAAGCTACCGTTTATCTTGATTCTTGCCACAGGTTCTTGATATAGCGTCCTTATGCATTGTACTGATTTTTCGTTAAATCCAAAGCGCTCCAGTACACTATATAGGAATTTCCAGTTAACCCTGTCAAATGCTTTTTCTGCGTCTAAACTCATTATTACTGCGCTTTTCTTTTCTTTATGTATTTGGTTAATTATATGTATTGTTCTCCTGATATTGTCATGTGTTTGGCGTCCCTCTATGAATCCAGTTTGATCATCTTCTATCAATTCCGTCAAGAATGTCTTTATTCGTTTACATATAATTGTTGTGTATATTTTATAATCTACATTTAATAAAGAGATTGGTCTATAGTTTCCGCATTGTTCTTTATCTTTCCCTGGTTTTAAAATAACTGAAATGATTGCTTCGTTCCATGTTGGAGGTATTTTGTTGTTGTTCAGCGTCCAATTAAATGACTTTAGGAGTTGTGGCAAGAGTTCTTCTATAAACAGTTTATAAAACTCAGATGGGTATCCATCACTACCTGGTGATTTACCGTTTTTAAGTGACTTAATCACATCTCTGATCTCCTGTGTTGTTATTTCTGCTGTTAGTTTTTCATTTTGTTGATTTCCTATTGATGGCAAGTCCAATGTGTCTAGAAATTTTTTGATATCTTTAGTATTTGTTTCTTCAGGTTGCGAGTATAGTTCTTGGTAGAAATTATGGAAAATTTCTTCGATGTTTTCTGGGTTAACTGTGGTTTTATTTGTGGTGGGGTCTTTAATCTTGTATACATTATTCATTGTTTGTTGTTTTCTTAACCGTTTTGCCAGCAGTTTTGTGGCTTTTGGTCCCGTTTCATAATATTTTTGCTTTAGATATCTATTTTTCCTTTCAATTTCATCCATTTGTGTTTCTTTTATCTTTGTTTTTTCTTCTTTAATTTCTTGATATATTTTTGGATCATTTGTGCTTTGATGTTTACGTTCTAATTCCCTCAGTCTCTCACATCTTTGTTCATACGCTTCCAGTTTAGTCTTATTTGCTTTTCCTGTTTCAACAATTAATTTACCCCTTAACACGGCTTTTAGTGCGTCCCATAGTATTGTTGGGTCCACTTCTTCATTGTCATTCTCTTGGATATATTCGTTTATGTTTATTTTTATTCTTTCTTTCATTTTCTCATCATTTAACAGTCCTACGTTAAGTTTCCATGTTGTTTGTCGTTTTCTATTGTTTAAATATATTTCCATGTATATAGGATTATGATCTGATATTTCTGCCCCTCCAATCCAACAATTTCTCACCCTGTGTCTGTCACCTTCATTCATAAGGAAGTAATCTATTCTAGAGTGTACTTTATAGGCTGCTGAATAATGTGTATAGTCTTTTTCGAGTGGGTGTAGGTCCCTCCATATGTCTACCATACCCATTTCTGCCAGTGAGGTTCTTATGAACTTTGTTACATGTTTTTTTGTCTTCTTAACACTTGTTGTGTCAACTTCATGATCCATGACAGCATTTAAGTCTCCTCCACAAATTAGGACTCCTTCACTGTGTGTTGCTATGAGATCAAACAGATGTTGAAAAAAACCCTTGTCACTTTCTGGTGGGGCATAGATGTTCACTAATGTGATCTGCATACCATCTATTCTTCCCTTTATTATTACATATCTGCCTTCTTTATCCTGGATTTCCTGTTCACTTTCAAATTGTATTTTGTTTGAGATTAGTATCATAACCCCCCTTTTTGCTCCTCCCTTAAATGAACTGTAGTAGGAGTTCTTATAGCCAAATCTCTTTAGTTTCACATGTTCTGCCTTGCTCAAATGTGTCTCTTGCATAAATATAATTTCAGCTTTTTCCTTCTTGAATTTTCTTATTATTCTTTCCCTTTTAACAGGTGAGTTCAGACCATTCACGTTTAGTGTCATTATCTTAAGATTTTTACCCATATTCATGTTTTTCCATTTTTTTAACTTGTGCTCCTAGCCCCTTTAACAACAAAAATAACACATATTTATATAAAAACACATTAAAAAAACTCGACCTCCGTACTTTGGGCCTTTCTTCTGCCCACTGGTCCCTGTTGGTGGGTGGGGGGTTTGTCTTCACAGAGTGAAGGGCCCTCCCTAGACCTGTATTTACTATCAAAGTAATAGTCATAAGTCTAGAAATGTCCAACAAATATCACTTAAACCTCTCCTAGCCGTCTGTTTCTCTTTTACCTTGTCTTCTTGGCCTTCATTTCTTCTGTGCCTTTCTTAATCTTTGTTATGATCTAGGCTTTCAGTTGAAAGCCTTGTAGCTTGTCCTGGGCCCGCTGCTCTACGTCTCTCCCCCTTCTTCCGCCGCTCACTCGTCTCCACTCCGTCTGTCGTGGTGCGTTCAGGGCCGCCGCTGCTCCAGCCGTCTCCTTCGGCACGCTCACCTCAAGGCCCCGCTCCATCATATCCCGCGCTGCCTCTTCGGCCGTGTTGTAGGTTCTTGTGCCTTCCTCCCAATGAATCCTCATTTTCGTTAGCGGCGTTTGGAATCTAATTTTTTTCTCTTTCAGCGTTTTTTTAATATTGGCATATTTCTTCCGCTGCTGCACGATTTCTGTCGGGTAGTCATGGTCAAAAAATACCTGTTTGTCGCCGATTCGTATCTTTTTTTTCCATGCTTGCGTCAGGATTCTTTCCTTTATGTCATATTTCACAAAGTTTACCACAACTGACCTGGGTGGAGAGTTTGTTTTCGGGTTCTGTGCCGGTGTTCTGTGCGCCCGTTGAATCTGCAGATCCGTTTCTCCGGGTATTTCCAGTTCTTTTTTTAAGAACTGATCCATGAATTTTGTCATCGAGTTGCCTTCAATGCCCTCCGGAATTCCAAAGATGCGCATATTGCTTCGTCGGGATCTGCTCTCCAAGTCGTTTATTTTCTCCTGCATCCTCTGCGTTTGCGTCGTCAGGGTCTGTAGTTGTTCGTTTGCCTCGCTTTTCCAATCTTCTAGTTCCGAAATTCGGGTCTGCGCTTCTGTCATACACGCCCGCTGGGAGCGCAGCTCCTCCATGTTTTCCGTTAATTTACGCTCCATTTCTCTTCGGAGGTCCATGATTTCCTCCTTAATTTCTTTTTTCAGTTCCTCCTTAAGAGCCGCTAAATCCTGTTGTAGCTGTCGCTTGAATTCTCTCAACTCTTCACCCAAACTGGCGATGCCAGCGTTCATGTTGTCGAGTCTGGCGTCCTCCATTTTCTCTGCTGTGGACATCTCGTTTTTTTGGGCTTTGCGTACAGCGGTTTTTCCTGCGTTGTTGGAGAGGAATTCTTCAATTTTACCCTGTTTTTGTCCTTGTGCCCGGTTCCTTCGTGTTTTCATCCCTTGGTTTATTGATTCGTTTATGTCGAGTTGGCCATTTACCGATGATTTTTAATTCGGCTAGGGAGAGCTCTTTGTTTAAGTGTTATGTCTCTCCGCCATCTTCCCGGAAGTCCCTCCTCTCTCATCTTTTAAGTGGGAGAACTTGCACAATTGGTGGCTGACTAAATACTTTTTTGCCCCACTGTATTACCATGTGGTCGCTGCGCTGGGTGTGCACGCCACACGGCAAGTTAACGAACCTGCTCCAGGAGCCACCAGCCCATGGGATATACGACGCACTCAAGCAGATGCTGCTCCAACGTTACACACTTTCGGACAGTGAGAGAGCAGAAAATCTCCTCACGCGCTCAGAGTTGGGTGACAGATCAGCTGTGGACCTGATGGAGAGCATGTTAGTGCTGATGGGGAAGGACGACGGCTCTTTCCTGTTCGCCCACCTCTTCCTCAGGAACCTACCAGCTACAGTGAGGGCGATCCTTGCCAACTCACTGCTGCTGGCGACCAAGAACTACCGCGCACTGGCGCAAGAATCAGACCGCATCATCCTGGCGAGCAGAGCCCTCAGCATAAATGCAACGACACTGGCATCCATGAAGGACTCCAGCAAGGTCGAGGAGCTGTTGTTGATGGCTGGGACGGACGCCAAGAGAAGCAGGAACGGGATGCTCTGTTTCTATCACCACTGTTTTGGCTTGAATTGATCCGCAATGGCTGAGAGCCTCGGGGTCAAAATCCACCGCACCACCACGTACAACCCCCAGGCTAACGGGTTATGTGAGTGTTTTCATAGGTCGCTTAAAGCAGCGCTCAGAGCCTCACTCACGGATGCAAATTGGGTCGACTGCCTGCCCTGGGTCCTATTAGGGTTGTGCCCCATGCCTAATGAGGATCTAGCAGCCTCCCTGGCAGAACTCGTTTTTTCTAAGCCATTGCAGATCCCCGTGGAATTTTTACCGGAAAAACCCACACCCGGGACCAATCCGCCCGCACATTTTTTTTTTACATTACAGGGGCTGCTAGCGTGCCGGGTCCAGTGCACCATTGTTTTCCCTGCACCTTTGTCCCAAAGAGCTTACAGAGCGCCAAGTTTGTTTTTGTCAGGCACGATGCACACAAAACCCCACTACGTCCACCATTTCATGGCCCGTTCAGAGTGCTGGAAACTGGAGCAAAGCATTATGTTAGACTTGGGGAAGGGTGGGGGGGGGGCGCGTAAGGAAACCGTCTGCATTGACAGGATGAAGCCCGCATATGTGTTGGCAGACAAATTGGTGGTGTTGGCTCAAGCTCCCCGGTGTGGACGCCCACCTATGGGGGTGCTGCAAGTTGGTGTTCCTCCGGCAGAGAATTGTGCTCGTGAAACTAACCATGTTCCCTCCCCACCCTCTTCCCCTCCACATACCAATGTTCCCTCCCACACACCTCACCAGGAGGGCGCTTCAACCGGACCGGTGGTCTCCCACTACAGCTGCTATGGACGTCGGCTCAAGTCCAAAGGACCAAGGTGTTAGGCTCCTTTCTGGGTGTTTGGTGGGGGGGGCTGTGTGGTGGCACTTAGTATAGGGTTTTTCCACCCAGAACCGGAGGTTGGGGGGGATAAAAGGACTGAATGAGGAAGAAGGAAGACGCACTGTGGCACTGGGGGGGGGGGTCTTAGATGTAACAGAAGGGAGTAGTCAACCCCCGGGGTGACAGGAGTCACACTGGAGTGTGAGAGATGGTGATAAACAAGGCTTTGTGTCCTGTATGTTAACGTGCCAGACATGCTTTGTGTACTGTGTGTAATGTCTTTTATCCCTGGGTCTCAAAGGTGGGAATAAAGAGGTATAAAGGTGAGCACCCAGAGACCCTGGGAGATATTTTGTTTTCTTTGTTGGAGGTGAAATAAAGTTTGTGTGTCGTTCAGCATGCTGTCCCACCTGCTTTCATCTTCTACAGTGTAGTGAAAACTATTTGTTTCACTGCCCACCGGTCTCCTTTCAAATTAACAAAAATGACCCGTGGGAGATCACAGATCTGTTATTTCAGGGCTACTTCCTCTGTTCTGCAGAATTCAGTCCTGCTGCTACACCTGCTCATGTTGTATGTAGGGGTGTTTGTCTGTGAGACACATGGCTGAATAATGTGGATCCGGAGTTCCTGCTCACATAAGCGGTGTAAGCAAAGGTGCCGTGATTAATGAGGCTGAAAGTGGGATTACTCATCTTGGTCGTGCATCTCGCACACAACATTGCTTCATGTTGAGAGATGAAAACAAAAAAACAGACAAGCAAGCTTTCCCTGAAAAAACAGCTTAGGCGTAAATCAAGGATGGGGGAGATGCCCCCCCCCCAACCTGGAAAAACAGAATTGTCCCCCTCAAAATCACCATAAACCTTTCTATATCATGTTACAGAACTGAATTAAATTTTAAGCATGAGTGGTAAGGATATACAGTGGTGTGACAAAGTGTTTGCCCCCTTCCTGATTTCTCTTTTTTTTTGTGTTTGTCACTTTAAATGTTTCAGATCATCAAACAAATTTAAATATTAGACAACGATAACACATGTTAGCACAAAATGCAGTTTTTAAATGAAGGTGTTTATTATTAAGGGGAAAAAAATCCAAACTGAAAGGGTTAATGGAAAGTTAGACTGCCATAACAATAATTCTGTAGGTAATCTCCCATTATGCTCTACACAGATTCTATACATATTCTGGTTGCATTCTTATGGACAAATATGTTATGCTATACTCTGATATACAGGAATTAGGCAGATCTATAGAGCATTCTCATTCTCATTCTGCTCCCCCTCTCCTCTTTCCTTTTTAGTCAGGTCTTTACATTAGATACACACCCAGACCCAACACTCACGCACGCTGTTGATAGCACATTCTAGAAAAATAGTGTTGTGCACAGAGGATGGCCTGTTCACGTCAAGGTTAGATTGGCCAATCAGACAGTAGCATATAAGCCCATCCTATTGTACGGGGGGTTGGTCCAACCTGCCAACCCAAGAAGATAAATGTAAGTTGTACCCGGAAGTCAGGATCAGTCTGATGACGTTCCCAAGGGGACTGCATCAAACTGATCCAGCGCTGCTTGCTTTACTTGTGACTTCTAAATAAATGTTCCATCTTTAAATTGAAGAAATCTCCGGCTTGTTCTTGGATCCTTCAAAGAATTGGGTATTTTTCTAACAAATTGGTGCCGGTTACCCAGATTGAACTATTCTGAGACAAGGAGAGAGCAGATGTGAAGGACCCTTTTTGCAGACTACTACGGCGCCTGAATAAAAAAAAAAAGGTAAGCAGAAAACCTTTCTTACACAAAATTTCTGCACTTTGGCCATACTAAATTTACAGTCGTCTGATTAAGGGGTATATCTGATATCCAGATTTTAAACTGTGTGATGGAAATCTGCGGTCACATGTAAAGCATGAACCATGTGCGAGACCATTCTCGCATGAGGGAGGGTGAAGAAACATTCTAGGATCAAACAGCCGCTTTTTTATGAATAAGGAAGATTTGCAATGCAAGAATCTTTTTTACATCAATAGTGAGCATAAATTAGGTACCGTAGAAGATGTGCTCAAATGATGAGGCTGAGTTTAGTTGTAAACCAGCTTTATTGACAGAACACAGCTTCTAGCATTCTCAAAGCAGGAAAGAGAAAGAATCATATCTCATCACCCTTTTATATGTTTCCAGCATCAGAATTCAAGTCACATGGTGTTTTCAGTAAACATACGGTCACAAAGCATCCCTTTGAATCTTCACCATTGTCTCTCATTTCCTGATGAACCGGAAATCTCTCCGGGGCATCTTCTGTGGGACAAAGAGACAAATCTCACACCTCCTTGTTATCTTCTGCAGATTCGAGTCCTTTGTCCTTGCAGACGTGACACCCTCAATACACATGCAGTCCTGTCTCTGTGGAAACGTGAGCCCACAATGTGTGTCGCCCACAGTACTTCAATACATTATAAGAATCTCAAACTTAATCATGAGTGAGTAATGTAGAAAGCAGCCACAAGAATCTTTTTTTAACCAACATTAGTGAGTGTCTATTCATAAGTATAAAAATAAAAACTTACAGAATAGCATAAGAATCTTTTTTTTTACCAACATTAGTGAGTGTCTGTTCATAAGTATAAAAATAAAAACTTACAGAATAGCATAAGAATCTTTTTTACCAACATTAGGGAGTGTCTATTCATAAGTATAAAAATAATAAAGATAGCTTGTTAAAATCAGTATAAGACTGATCTTTATGATATGATGCCTCTTGTATCGATGACCGGACGAGGTCTCGATGAAAGTACCCTCTACATAAAAGTTAAGCTATAACAAAATGAGTACATGCAAATCTGAGGCAAGTTCTCCACATTGTGCAAACTGATCTCTGTTAAATTCTGTGTCTTTAGGGGATAAATGTGTGGTTTGAGAAATACGGGGGTGGAAATATCTATTAAATTTTTCCCATAGTTTTATTTAACCACTTGCACTCCGTTGTTCCGCGGGCGGGCAAGTCTCTGCGTCCTAGGGCGCATGAGGGCGCACGAGACCGCACTTGTGCGCGCTCGGACGCATGACGCATGATAGAGATACTGATGGTGGTGATGTAGTTGGTGTGGCCTCCAAGCGCCACTGAAAAAAAAACCTGCAGACACAGCCCCGAACAGATTAGTTCATCTGATTGACCTCTCATTCGACTAATAAAAGCTTTGAATTGGGTTTCTGAAACCATGAAGAGCCAATGAATGAAAACCTAGGAAGGAGGACCCGCCTACTGTGAATGCAGGAGCCAATTGAAGCACAGAAATTCGGGCTGGGTGAAGAGAGATTTACTGTTGCAGCAGATGAAAACAAAGGACGCTGGACGAACCTGCTACAGACCCAGGCTCACCCAGCAGCATGGAGAACACCCACAAATAGGACCTGCACTCATTCCAGCAGAATAGACGTTTAGGATTCTCTTCCGTCATCATAGACCGACGGAGGCCGACGACAAAGGTTGTAAATCATTCACCAAAACCGCAATATTGGAATTATGTTTTGATCGGGATCCACGAGCGGACCAGCGTCGCGTTCGTCTGACAATGGGGAAGAGAAGTTCGCCAGGACTCTGCTGCTGTGAAGAGATAAGGTGTTATAAGCTAAATTATTATTTATCCCTGAAAACTGTAATCCAAAAATGACTTTTGACCGATCGGTAAATTACAACCGTACGGCGCACGAAGTACGAAGTGCATGCGTCGCAATAAACGTTTCATTTGCCGTGTTTGGACTGTGAACGCCCCCCCACTGCTCCAGAAGAGGAGCCGGGGGGGGGGGGCGTTCACGGTCCGAACGCCCCCCGGTCCGCGGGGGGAAGCATATGAGTCTATTCCGTCAAGTAGCGATGGCCATCTTCTGTAGCGAGGGGGGGGGACAACCCCCCCCCCACACACACAGTAGCGAGGGGGGGGGGTAGCCGCTGTGAAAACATGCAAAGAGTGTAATCCGTCATGTAGCGAGGGCCGAACTCCGTCTTTTGTAGCGGGGGGGGGGCACACACACACAGACACAGCCCTGAATGTGACCTTTCATTAGAGCCCAAAATGAAGATTCTACATTGAATTATTCAAAAGTTACAGATGTTTTTCCAAACTGTGCCATTTGGCACAATTTGGCACAGTTCTAAAACGCCTGGGAACAGCCTGAGAACAAAGCTGTGTAAAATATTCATTTTTTGTGGTATTGTTACCAAATTTGGATCTCAGCTTGATAACACTTGGTTCTACATTTCTGTTGCATTTTCCAGCTGGATCTGACAGCTGTGTGTTATTTGCAAACATATGTATCCAAAAAAACACCGTGTCCAAATTTATTTTCTTCAAGTTCAGTATGTTTAGATGACTGTAACTCAGTGGCCGGAGCATGTAGAGAGATTATGTTTTTTTTGCCAAAAAATTCAAAGTGTTTTCTTTTAAATGAGACCAACCCCATGAAGATGCTGCGAAGGGTTGAATAACAGCTTTCGATTTACTTTGGGCACGTTTTTTTGGGCATTTTTAGGAAAATTGCCCGGAGTGCAAGGGGTTAACTAATGGCACTCTTCTGTCCACGTGGATAGAACAAAGGCTGGTGTGTGTTTTTCCACAAAGGAGGGAGGTAATTCATCCCCACTCCTGTGTGGAGGTGAGATTGTAAAACAGGTTACTGAGAGGAGGATTATTTGAGGTAACAGCATTAAAATGAAGTGCTAAATTAAAGTTGTAAGGTTATTCTGGCATGTTTACAGCTGAAGTTAGGGAGGCAGCGCTCCATTTTCTTAAAAAAAAAAAAAGTAGTGGTTTGTGAACAATAGGCTCCGGAGCCATCTTGCACGTTTACAGTTGTGCATGTGCGGGTAGCTGCAGCACAGTGCTTCCATCATGTGGCTGAATGTAGAAAGTGCACTCTTTCATAAATTTACTGCAAAATCGTCCTAATAAATGTGGAACTTTATCTCTCCGGCTGAAAGGAAAGCTTTAAGTCTATGCACGGCAAACAAACATAAAGTCCTCCCTCACCCACCTATGTGGGTTTGATTGTAGTGAGGCAAAAAGGCATGCCAACCCATTCGGCTGGAGAGAAAAGGCTCAACTTTAAATTAGGCAGAGGGAGGTATAAGAATAATAACTATTCCTACTTATACAATAAAACTGGAGAATAAGGAGATTTATTCCTCAATAAAACTGTAGGAAATCCTAGGTGGACACTATATAAAGGTGAGATGATTTAAATGAAAAACGGAAAATTACAGATTGGAACAGATAAGTAAAGCTATAAATGAATTAAATAAAAAAAATAAATGAATAAATAGGAGTTTTTCGTTGTGGAGATGAAGCTTGTGGAAGTGAGAGTGGGCAGAAAATGGAAAGGGAAATTTGTTTTTTGAGAAAATTGAAAGCTGATGAATTGTTGAAGTTTTGTGAAGGATACAAGAGAAAATATGGAGAAAGGATTGGAGGAAGGAAAGAAAAAATGTAAGCGTAAGAGACTTATGCTGCAATGGTGAGAACAAATGCAAAATAATCAATAAACGCAATAAAATGGAAAAGGACAAAAACACACGGTTTAACAGCTTTTCTGTTTCTTTATTAAATCTGAGATGATGGCTGTGGTGGGTGTGGACCCCTCCCCCAGTGACCGTGTGGTGAGGCCCCCTGGAATTGGCTGCGTCCACCCTCCCCCTTCACGCCATCACCTAGACCCCCTCCTCCCTCCGCAACAACAGTACAGAGGGACATCGAAAGAATGGTTAAAGAGGAACAATTGAGCACATGTGAGTACAGTATTGTTGCTTTCCATATCAGAGACGTGCCAAGGCCACATACTGAGCAAACCCAATACATGACCAATCTTCAAAAAAGCCATACCCATGCCCCACCTAATTTGCCCTATCAGTATCAGCTGCAGGGCCACAGGAGGTCAGAGTTTTAATAATAGAGTCAGAGGCCCCTATGGGACTAATACTTTCCTATGTCAGCAATTTGGCCACTGAACTGAAACACCCACAACGGCACCCGGGAGTCCCCCAATTAGCAACACAATGTGTATCCTCCCCTACAAAATGTTGTAAAAGAAGGGCTTTGATATTAAGCCATTCTGTTTCAAAGGGGGAGAGTGGGACATGAAGGGATAGAAAAGTTACTAAGTCATTTAAGGTTTACTGTCTTGAAGTCTGAGGTTAGGCATTTTGTGAGTTGGCATCCTCTTTAACAAATAGGGAGTGAATCTAACAGTAAAACTAAGATAATTGATCACAATGTTCTCAGCCTCACAGCTGAGAGGTCGGTGTGCTTTCTCATCTAAAATGATACCATTTATGCAAACTATTGAGTAGCTACATAAAGAGTATATAAATATGAATGATTAAGGCTTGCAATTAAGACTAAAATCTGGAAAATTCTTGACGCTTGAAAGGTCACTTTTCCACAGAATATCAGCAGTCTGACCTTTTGCTACAAGAAAACTAGTCACCTGCTGGTCAAGAGAAAGGATGCAGGTTTAGGGCTCCTTAATACTCAAGGGCCAATGCATATTTGGAGATTCCCAGACCCTCCTATTTGTATTTTTTGCACATTTCCCAAAACTTTATGGATATGAACTAAAATTATTAGCACATTTTCTAGTCTCAAAGACCACCACTAGTACTAACCCTTTATTCTGGGGGCCTATGGGAGAGGGATATCTGGGGATAATTTGGAAGAACTAATTAACCAAACATGTGAGGGCAATGCAGCCAAGAGCTCAAGAAAAGCTAAACAAAAGTATTGCTTATGCTTTACAAATTTGTTGAAATCTAATCACATTGTTAAAGTAAGAGATTTGCAGTAGGCATTTTTTTTAACTTGACATAAGGTATGAACATGTGAACGTAAATCAAGTACAAATTTGTAAGATGGAGGTGCAAAATATGATAAAAATGCTGATTTACAATCACAACTTAAGACAAAGGTTGAAAATTTATGTAAAAAGGTATAAAGGTAAAACTGTGCAAGTTTCAGAGAAAACTGCACATTTGAGGAAAAGTTGCAAATTTACAAAAATATTTTGGAAAGAGTCACATATTTCTGAAAAAAACTTGCAAATTTACAAAGAAAAAATCCAAAATTTGTTAGAAGAAAAATGACTAATTTAGAGAAAAGTTGCAAGTTTACATAAAAGTCACATTCTTTACACATTTCCGTACACTTTGTATGGGGATGGAGGATAGCAGTGTAACAAGGGTGAGGGTTTTTGATCATCCAGTGATGAGTAAAAAGCGTTATAGAAGAAGATGAATTAAAACAAACATGACTAGACTAGAGAAACAAGAAGATAATTTTTTTTTTTTTTTTGTTACTTATTTGTACCCGTAGGTAGACTTGGTTTGCAGTCTGGTGACAAGCCACCGGCTTGTCAAACGTAAAAGGTAAAAGCAGCAAACACTCGGCCGAGTAGACTAAAAAAAAAAATGAAGCATATACATACAGTGGGGTAAAAAAGTATTTAGTCAGCCACCAATTGTGCACGTTCTCCCACTTAAAAGATGAGAGAGGTCTCCAATTTTCATCATAGGTATACCTCAACTATGAGAGACAAAATGAGAAAAAAAAATCCAGAAAATCTGATTTTTAAAGAATTTATTTGCAAATTATGGTGAAAAATAAGTATTTGGTCAATAACAAAAGTTTATCTCAATACTTTGTTATATACCCTTTGTTGGCAATGACAGAGGTCAAACGTTTTCTGTAAATCTTCACAAGGTTTTCACACACTGTTGCTGGTATTTTGGCCCATTCCTCCATGCAGATCTCCTCTAGAGCAGTGGTGTTTTGGGGCTGTTGCTGGGCAACACAGACTTTCAACTCCCTCCAAAGATTTTCTATGGGGTTGAGATCTGGAGACTGGCTAGGCCACTCCAGGACTTTGAAATGCTTCTTACGAAGCCACTCCTTCATTGCCCGGGTGGTGTGTTTGGGATCATTGTCATGCTGAAAGACCCAGCCACGTTTCATCTTCAATGCCCTGGAAGGAGGTTTTCACTCAAAATCTCATGATACATGGCCCCATTCATTCTTTCCTTTACACGGATCAGTCGTCCTGGTCCCTTTGCAGAAAAACAGCCCCAAAGCACAATGTTTCCACCCCCATGCTTCACAGTAGGTATGGTGTTCTTTCTCCTCCAAACACGACAAGTTGAGTTTTTACCAAAAAGTTCTATTTTGGTTTCATCTGACCATATGACATTCTCCCAATCCTCTTCTGGATCATCCAAATGCTCTCTAGCAAACTTCAGACGGGCCTGGACATGTACTGGCTTAAGCAGGGGGACACGTCTGGCACTGCAGGATTTGAGTCCCTGGTGGCGTAGTGTGTTACTGATGGTAGCCTTTGTTACCTTGGTCCTAGCTCTCTGCAGGTCATTCACTAGGTCCCCCTGTGTGGTTCTGGGATTTTTGCTCACCGTTCTCATGATCATTTTGACCCCACGGGGTGAGATCTTGCATGGAGCCCCACATTGAGGGAGATTATCTGTGGTCTTGTATGTCTTCCATTTTCTAATAATTGCTCCCACAGTTGATTTCTTCACACCAAGCTGCTTACCTATTGCAGATTCAGTCTTCCCAGCCTGGTGCAGGTCTACAGTTTTGTTTCTGGTGTCCTTTGACAGCTCTTTGGTCTTGGCCATAGTGGAGTTTGGAGTCTGACTGTTTGAGGTTGTGGACAGGTGTCTTTTATACTGATAATGAGTTCAAACAGGTGCCATTAATACAGGTAACGAGTGGAGGACAGAGAAGCCTCTTAAAGAAGAAGTTACAGGTCTGTGAGAGCCAGAAATCTTGCTTGTTTGTAGGTGACCAAATACTTATTTTCCACCATAATTTGCAAATAAATTCTTTAAAAATCAGACAATGTGATTTTCTGGATTTTTTTTTCTCATTTTGTCTCTCATAGTTGAGGTATACCTATGATGAAAATTGAAGACCTCTCATCTTTTAAGTGGGAGAACTTGCACAATTGGTGGCTGACTAAATACTTTTTTGCCCCACTGTACATATAGCGGTGTGCACACTGGCCTTAGTCACAAGACAGAATTTTGAACTGAGCCACGTTGGTTTATTCTAAGGCTGACTTTTCAGAATGAAACCGATCACTTTTATGTGCAGGATCTTGCATGGAGCATTAGCTGTGGACAGTAGTCAGTAGTATGAACAACGGGACAGTGAATCATGAATAAGACAAACAGGTGGTAACAGAATGTTGATGAAGGCTGAAGAGAACTGAGACCAGATGAATGAAAGGAAGTTTTAATACTGAAAGAGATTATAGACAACAGATGTGCAGCTTCATCAGCTAGTCCAGGGAAAGGTGAAGTCTTGTCCACAGATGGATAGTGGATGGTAAAAATTGAGTGAGTGTTTCTGATGAAAAAAGTACATAGGTGAAGAGAGAAGAATGGTGAATTTAGCAAGTGTAGAAAATATTTTTGGTTTTGAGATGGAAATGGAAAAAGAAATGAAGGCAGAGTATGTGTAACCAAAGAAAAATAAAGATCCATGTAAGATTTGCAGCTGTAGCTTTAAAAGAAAATAATAATAATAATAAATAAATTAAATTTTGCTCAATCCTGAAGAGTGTCAGGAAGAAGGCACACAGGCAGCCATCTTAAATGTTTCCAAGTACTTAAAGCAGAAATGAGGCAATAGGTATCCACTCTTTCAGTGCATTTCTTTTAATTGTGAATATTAACATTAATGAGCAAACACTCACAGCAAAGATTATAGCTTTACTGTATACTCAGTCATTTAAAGTCAATCTAACACCCCAATTATGTTCCTCCCCAATAGAGGGTATGCATAGGATGTCACCGAACAGAACTCTTGGAAGATAAAAACACTGGGTGGCAAAAATGAGTAGCAGCATGGAGGTTTATGCAGTAAAACACAAAAAATCCACACAGCATTCAATTACAGCAGTACAAATAATATCTGTTGGCATTGTGGAGAGTTAATCTTATTATTCCACCTTGTATTAATTAGCAAATATTAAATAAAGACTTTGAATCAGTTCCTTTCTTGACTCAAGGTTGGAAATCTAAATAAGAAGGGACAATAAAATTTGAAGGAAAAACACGCACTTATTTATGGAATGGGTGACACAAAGGGAGCCCGGGGCTCCCCATGAATCTGTTTCTCTTATAAAAGGAGGCCAAAAGGAGGAGGGGGAGGACAGCAAGGAGGAGGAGGGAGCATGCCTCACAATGGAAATGGAGTGATGTCCAGGCTGCTGCTTGCAGGAGGGAGGTGCCCACATCCACCACGGAAAAACTGGACTGCATGCTTAAGACTAGAACAGATAAGTGGACTCACTTCTACACATATACAGAAAATTAGCAAAAATTTAATGACATACGGGTAATGACATACAGGACGTTTCAAGGTCAGAAAAGGTAACGATCAAATTCTGCAAATGGCAAGCTACCAGTAGAACACCTATCAACATCTCTAAAAGTAGCATTGTACCCCATGTACTATAGGCAATTGAACAGATCTGATCCAAATTTTTAACAACCATTATTTGCAAATCCATCCTCCAGATTGGTCATAAAACTTGGTCTGGTAAACAAGGAAAGGTATGGAAGCATTCATTGTCCTAATTGAAGAGGAGAAACATTTCAACCTATGGGGGGTTCCACACATCCTGCTGGTTAGACCCAAACAGGTGGATTGGAAAATGTTGGACATTTTGTCACCTCTACTGCGGAAAAGAGCCATCCATGGAAAACCAATACCTGACCTTAACATAGAATATTCTCCCAAATTAAAAACATACACATTGTCTCTTAGCTGGGTAACCACAGCACAAAAGGCGGCACACACTGACACCCAGAAATCTCCTATATGACCAATCTTAACATTAACAAATGAGAGGATGAGAAAAATTTGAAGCAAATTCCAAATTGGTTATGGTAAAAGGATAACTAGATGTAGATCTAATAAAAGGAGCAGAGTATGACACTATAGACCATATATTCAGAAGCCCAGAAGGGTGTTAACAAATGCAATTTTCCACAGTGGGAGTCATCAGCAAGTCTTAGACCAATTGCTGGGTCGAGAGGAAGAGCTGAGGACCCCAAGACGGAGGATGATGACAAGGAAGACCATTCCGCCATCACAGATTATTTGTAAACACAGTGTGCTACTGATAATACATAAATCATACATAGCTCACCACACATAAGTATGGGTGTGAGACTTATAGTACTCTTGCGTGTTTATTTCAATCATGCTAATTACGGTTAGGTAGTCTGGATAAGGGTGAAGGTTAGAAGCTCTGAATGCCTGAATGCAACAATGCATGGCTAAGGATGTCTCCTAACGTTGAACGATGTTGTCTACTGCTTACCCACTGCTGAACATATAGGTCCCATCACCCAACACACTTCATCACAACACAACCACTGCTTACAGATTTCATATGGTCAACAATCACACACTCAAGGCTAATGGGAGATAACTTACAACCGCACATAGTCAACCACAGATGTAGTGAATGAGGATAAAACGGTACAGGCTCCAGACATTGTGATGGCAACCCCTCAGGCCATTATTGGTCCTGCCCCGGCTGAGCCCTTTGTATCGGCACTGGAGCAAAGATGTAGGGTACAGGGAAGATACATGCCGGAGGGCACCAGACCATCACAATGTGTGCCTGTGACGTGGAAAAATGTCGTAGGGCAAGTGACTGTACGACTTCACTCCCTAGAAGAAGAATGGACTGGTACCCGAGCGCATCCACCACACCTCCAGCATCCGAGGTGGAGCCAGGAGCTCAAGCCTTACCAACACTAGCATCTCTACCTCTGTCCAGCGACGGGGGGGGGGGGGTGGCATCCCTGGGACAGCATCACCGAACTGTTCACTGGCTGGACTGGATGTTATCTATCCTCTGCTGCACCCACCAGACTATCCCACAGACCTCATGGGATGAGATGTGCCTCTGAGAGCGTGGGCACACAGTTGTTTCGAATGGTACTGGTGTGTGTAAACGAGATGGGACTGTGCTCTACAGCTGCGGATACAGGAAGCAGAAACAGAGGAAGGCCAAACCTCTGTCGCAACTGTGTGATGACTGCAGCCAAATGATGCGAGCCCTGGCAAGGGTCAACTGGTGGACAAAGGTTTCGTGGGCTTCGTGGATTGACCCAGTTCGATCTTATGACCCCCACATGGTCTACTCCACCGGACAATTCAATTCAATTCAATTCAACTTTATTTATATAGCGCCATTTCACAACAACAGTCATCTCATAACACTATCAACTGTAGGGGGAACCCCCACAATTGCAGAAAGACCCCAGCAATCAGGCGATCCCCTATGAGCAAGTGCTTGGCGATGGTGGAGAGGAAAAACTCCCTTTTAACAGGAAGAAACCTCCAGCAGAACCAGGCTCAGGGAGGGGCAGTCATCTGCTGCAACTGGCTGGGGGGTGAGGGGATAGAGAAGATGAAAAGAACAGACATGTAGAGAGCAAACAGCACGATGGGGACTCAATCTATGGGAGAGAACAAACAGATATTAATGACCAGCAAAAAAAGATATTTCATTGAGAGTGAAGAAAGGAATGAAGCCCAGTGCAATTATTGGGGGTTCCCCGGCTGTCTAAACCTAATAGCTGCATAACTAAGGGAGGGTTCAGAAACACATGATCCCTCCCTAATTGTAGGCTATATCAAAAAGGAAGGTTTTAACCCTGTTCTTAAAAACAAAGATCGAGTCTGACTCCTGAATCCAGATTGGCAGCTGGTTCCACAAGAGAGGAGCTTGATAACTGAAGGTTCTGCCCCCCATTGTACTTTTGGAGATTCTAGGTATTACAAGTAATGCTTGTAATACCTAGAATGTATAAAATTGGAAATTTACATTAAAAAGTCAAATTTACAAGAGAAAATGCAACTGCCTGAGTAACAGTGTTCCTGTTTTTGTCTCAGCTGTTTATTTTGTGGCTCCATGCTGATTTTCTCCAGGATAAAAACTCCTCCCACAGTTGAGGTTGCCGAGCCCTGATCTACACGTTAGTACTACCATGCTAGTAGTGCTCTGTTAGGATAATAGGGTAATATCAGATCTTTTAAATAAAAAGGGGCCTGATTGTTTAGAGCTTTAAAAGTGAGAAGAAGGATTTTAAACTTGCTAAAATTTTACAGATTATCTTAAGGTCGGCGTTTAATAGGCTTATTGGTCTCATATTTTCACATTTATTAGAGGGCTTACCTGGTTTTGGCAGCAGTATAATTAAGGCATTATTTATGTATGATGGTAAATTATTATTTTGAAATGCTTCTAAAACCATTTCCAAAAAAGGTTTTATTAATTTATTCTTAAATTTTTTATAAAGGTCAACTGGAAGACCATCTGGTCCTGCACTTTTTCCTGATTTCATATTATCAATGGCTAGCCCAACTTCTTCTTGACTAATTTTAGACTCCAATATCTCCCTGTTTTCATTTGGAATACACGGTATAGATAGTTCGTTCAAAAACCCATTTAGTTTTGTTAAATCAGGTTCATTTTTGGTATCATATAATTTTTCATAGTAATCTCTAAAGGCTCTATTAATTTCTAAAGGATCTATAACTACCTGTCCGTTACTTATAATACTGGTAATTGGTGTTTTAATTTCCAATTGTTTAATCTGCCATGCTAATAATTTTCCTGATTTTTCACCTTGTTCATAAAAAGATTGTTTCAATCTTAGAAGACTCGAGGCAGCTCTATTCGCTGATTTTTTGTCGTATTCAGCTCTCAAAATCAGTAATTCATTCTCCAACCTTGGGTCACTTCCTGCATACACTTTTTCCTGAAGATTTTTTATTTTATGTTCCAATTTAGCTCTCTCCTCTCGAGTCTTCTTAGATTTTGATCCTGTATAACTAATAATATGTCCCCTAATAAAAGCTTTGAAAGTCTCCCACTTTACACATGCTGATGTTTGTGTAGTATTGATGTCAAAGAACTCGTCTATCTGTTTTTCTATATACTTGACAAATTCCTCATCCTGAAGCCATTTATGCTGAAATTGCCATCTACCTGATTCCTTTATCAATTTTTTATCTACATATATTAGACAACAGGGTGCATGATCAGAGATCACGATGTTATCATAAAAGCAGTTTTGAATCTTGGACCTTAATTCTGTGGAAATCAAAAAATAATCAATACGTGAGAATGTCTTGTAGGTACTGGAATAACAAGAATAGGCTTTAACTTGTGGTTTCATTTCTCTCCATATATCTAACAATCTCAATTCTTTCATAAAATGATTAATAGTCATCCTACATCCAATGTGCGTACAATCCAGTCCTGTTGATCTATCCACACCTGGATTCAATGTACAATTAAAATCCCCTGCTATTATATGTTGCCCTGTAAGTGATGATAAGATGAGAAATAAATTAGCAAAGAACTTCTGGTCATCTATATTGGGACCATATAAGTTCACAAGATTTATATTTTCTAATAGCAAAGAACCTTGAATGATTACATATCTTCCAAATTTGTCTCCAATTACATTTTTCACTTGAAAAGGAACTGATTTATGTATGAGAGTCATAACTCCCCTGGCTCGGGATGAAAATGAAGAGGTGAATACACTTCCCTGCCATCTACTCCTAATTCTTTCAACATCCTCCTCTATCAGATGAGTTTCTTGTAAAAACACAATTCTTGAACCCATGTCCTTTATTTTATTCATAACTTGTTTAAGTTTTTTTAAATTTTGTAGACCTCTGCAATTCCATGAAGTTAAATTAAGATTAACACTTTGGTCCATGATCAATAGAGAGTTTGGGATTACCTTGCAGTGTAAACATGCTCATACAGAGAAGCAAAAACATGAGTGGTTGAACATTCATCCTACAAACTACACACAAACAAATTTCCCCTTCCCACACTTGTGGCAAACCCCCCAAAATCAAAAGAAAAATTCTGTCTCCCGATATAGCCATCGACCGTTCCACACCCACGGGGAACAGCCTAAGCCACTCCTTCTTCATCCTCCCAATCACCCTAACTCTACTGCTTTTAATGACGTAACATTAACTCTCTTCTGTAGTTTTCCAACTTAACTCCAAAATTTTTAACAACTTTGTACATCATAGTTTTTTTTTTTTTTTGTTTGTTTTGTTTTTGTTTTGTTTTTTTTAATATATAATACAATCTATATTTTGTAAACTTACTATTTACTTCAAGTCAGTCAGATGCCTGTGCAAATGCTTAATTATTCTACCTTATATTTTGTTCATGCTTAGCTCCCACCAGTCTCTTCTTCTTCTTTGATCTTCTTGATGAACTCCTGCGCCTCCTCTGGGGTCTTGAAGATGTGGGTTCTGCCCTCATACGTGGTCAGCAGTCTCGCAGGATAGATTACACCATGACGAATCCCAAGGTTGCGCAGCTCCTTACGTACGGGATCAAACTGCTTCCTCAATTGCTGGATTCCTGTGGCCAAATCTGGGTAGAACCGCACCTGCTGGTCCTGGTGTTTAATCTCTCCTTTAGCACGTGCAGCGTTGAAGATCTTCATCCTGTCTCTGTTGCTTAGAAACTTCATAATTAAGGTCCTCGGCGGTCCCTTATCTCTCCGTGGGCCAATACGATGTGCTTTTTCCAGAACCACTGCTGATTGCAACTCCTCGCTGCCCAGCACCTCCGGAATCCACTTTTCCAGAAAGGAACATACGTCCCGACCTTCTGATTCCTCTGGAAGACCCACCAGCCTCAAATTATTCTGTCTCGACCGAGATTCCAAATCCAAAATATTATCTTCCAGAGATTTATTTTTTTTTTCCAAAGTGCGCACCTTTAATTGAAGACGGGTGACGTCATCTTCAGCACTAGCGAGACGGAGCTCCATCTGCGCCGTTCGTTCTACACAGTCACCCAATTCCTTTCTTATTCCTTCCAGCGCTGTCATAATCCCATCAAATCTAGAGGAAAAGTCCGCTCTCATTGAACTCATGGCAGCCATCAGCGCATCTGCGCCATTCCCTGCAGAAATCGCACCGCCGCCAGCCTCCTCCGCCATATATGGAGCCTTGTTTGCTGCGTCACAGACCTGAAAGTCCGTTAATTTGGACTGTTTCGGCGGCTCGCTTTTTCCTTTTCCTGGTTTTCCAGCCTTAGGCTTCGCCGACATATCCTCGCCCAAATGCTGGGATACGTTCTGTCCCAAATGAGAGAGTTATTTGCCGATTTTTTTCTCCAGGAGCAGAGCAGAGCGAGACACGTCCGTCCTACGTGGCAGCCATAACCGGACGAAGGGGATTTTAAACTTAATTCTAAACTCTACGGGAAGCCAATGAAGGGAGGCCAGAACTGGAGAGATATGATCTCTCTTTCTAGTACCTGATAAAACTCTTGCAGCAGCATTTTGGCTCAACTGAAGACTTTTTAGAGATGTTTTAGGACAACCTGATAATAAAGAGTTACAATAATCTAATCTAGAGCTAACAAAAGCGTGGATCAGTTTCTTAGCATCACTCTGAGACAAGATGCTCCTAATCTTGGCAATATTACGCAAATGATAAAAGGCAGTCTTTGAAACGAATTTAATATGTGAATTGAAAAACAGATCTTGATCAAAAATAACTCCAAGGTTCCTCACAGAGCTATTAAGAGAAAGAATAACAGCATCCAAACTAAAAGTTTGATTTGGAAAGGTATTTCTAAGGTTTTTTGGACCAACAAGAATGACTTCAGTCTTATCTGAATTTAATAGCAAGAAATTAAAAGTCATCCAAGCTTTGATTTCCTAAGACAGGCTTCTAACTTGGCTAATTGATTACCATCATCTGGCTTCATTGACAGGTATAATTGTGTGTCATCTGCATAACAATGAAAATGTATACAGTGCTTCCTAATAATATTGCCTAACAGAAGCATATATAAACTAAAAAGAGTAGGGCCTAGCGCAGATCCCTGTGGAACTCCATGACTGAGCTTTGAGTTGAAAGAAAACTCATTATTGACATGAACAAACTGGAACCTATCAGATAAATAAGATCTAAACCACTGCAATGAAGTTCCATTAAGTCCAACATAGTGTTCTAATCTATCAAGTAGACAAAGAACTATGATCAGGAGGAGACCTCGGTGGGGTTACAGGACTTGGTGACAGTTCATCTGGACAAGGCCCTCTTAGATATCGCTGCACCGCGCTAGGGTGTCCACAAGGGGGGAGGCAAGAGTAGCAGAAAGAGTGGTGCAAGCCCCTTGGGTTGACTCACAATGTATGGACCTGCCTTATTCACCATCTGTTAATCGCTAGCGTCTCTCACACCATGCATGGTTGACATGATAAAATCATGTCAAGGGGGGAGTGAAAGGGCTAATGGAAAGTTAGAGTGCCATAACAATAATTCTGTAGGTAATCTCCCATTATGCTCTACACAGATTCTATACATATTCTGGTTGCATTCTTATGGACAAATATGTTATGCTATACTCTGATATACAGGAATTAGGCAGAGCTATAGAGCATTCTCGTTCTCATTCTGCTCCCCCTCTCCTCTTTCCTTTTTAGTCAGGTCTTTACATTAGATACACACCCAGACCCAACACTCACGCACGCTGTTGAAAAATAGTGATGTGCACAGAGGATGGCCTGTTCACGTCAAGGTTAGATTGGCCAATCAGACAGTAGCGTATAAGCCCATCCTATTGTACGGGGGGTTGGTCCAACCCGCCAACCCAAGAAGATAAATGTAAGTTGTACCCGGAAGTCAGGATCAGTCTGATGACGTTCCCAAGGGGACTGCATCAAACTGATCCAGCGCTGCTTGCTTTACTTGTGACTTCTAAATAAATATTCCATCTTTAAATTGAAGAAATCTCTGGCTTGTTCTTGGATCCTTCAATCAAACAATCGGGTATTTTTCTAACAAAACCTTCATGGCCCTGTGGGAAAAAGTGATTGCCCTCTAAAGCTCATAACTGGTTGGGTCACCCTTAGCAACAACAACTGCAATCAAGTGTTGGCGATAACTGGCAATGAGTCTTTTACAGCGCTGTGGAGGAATTTTGGCCCGCTCATCTTTGCATAATTGTAATTCAGCCACACTGGAGGGTTTTCGAGCATGAACCGCCGTTTTAAGGTCATGCCACAGCATCTCAATCGGATTCAGGTCAGGACTTTGACTAGGCTGCTCCAAAGTCTTCATTTTGTTTTTCTTAAGCCATTCAGAGGTGGACTTGCTGGTGTGTTTTGGATCATTGTCCTGCTGCAGGACCCAAGTGCGCTTCAGCTTGAGGTCACGAACAGATGGCTGGACATTCTCCTTCAGGATTTTTTGGTAGACAGCAGAATTCATGCTTCCATTTACAACAAGTCTTCCAGGTCAACAAAAACAGCCCCAGACCATCAGACTACCACCACCATATCTTACTGTTGGTATGATGTTCCTTTTCTGAAATGCTGTTACTTTTACGCCGGACGTAATGGGACACACACCTTCCAAAACGTTCAACTTTTGTCTTGTCAGTCCATAGACTATTTCCCTAAAGGTCTTGGAGATCATCAAGATGTTTTCGGGCAGAACTGAGATGAACCTGTATGTTCTTTTTGCTCAGCAGTGGTTTTTGTCTTGGAACTCTGCCATGCAGGCCATTTTTGCCCAGTCTCTTTCTTATGGTGGAGTCATGAACACTGACTTTAACTGAGACAACTGAGGCCTGCAGTTCTTTGGATGTTGTTGTGGGGTCTTTTGTGACCTCTTGGATGAGTTGTCGCTGTACTCTTGGGGTAATTTTGGTGGGCTGGCCACTCCTGGGAAGGTTCACCACTGTTCCATGTTTTCGCTATTTGTGGATAATGGCTCTCACGGTGGTTTGCTGGAGTCCCAAAGCTTTAGAAATGGCTTTATAACCTTTTCCAGACTGATAGATCTCAATTACTTTGTTTCTCATTTGTTCCTGAATTTCTTTGGATCGCAGCATGTCTAGCTTTTGAGGATCTTTTGGTCTACTTCACTTTGTCAGGCAGGTCCTATTCAAGGGATTTCTTGATTGAGAACAGGTGTGGCAGTAATCCAAATGTGTGGCTAGAGAAATTGAACTCAGCTTTCCAAAGATGTGATAAACCACAGTTAATTTATGTTTTAATGTCGGGGGGGGGGGGGTCACTTTTTCATATGGGGCCATGTAGCTTTGGATTTTTTTTCCCCTTAATAATAAACACCTTCATTTAAAAACTGCATTTTTGTGTTTACTTGTGTTATCTTTGTCTAATATTTAAATTTGTTTGATGATCTGAAACATTTAAGTGTGACAAACATACAAAAATTGAGAAATCAGGAAGGGGGCAAACACTTTCGGGGGGAAATTTGCAACTTTTCTTATAGATTTGCGATTTCTTTTCTCATATATTTGCAACGTTTTTCTCATTAATTTGCAGCTTTTTTCCACATTAATTTGCAACTTTTTCTTGTTAATTTGCAACTTTTGTCTCATTAATTTTCAACTTTTTTCATGTAAATTTGCAACTTTTTACCCATTAATCTGCAGCTTTTTTTCTCATTAATTTGCAACAATTTTGGACATTTTTTTTGTAAACTTGCTGTTTTTTTCTTCACTTTTTTCATGTAAATTTACAACAAAATTTCAGAATGTTCACATGGATGGTGGTTAAATTTCTATTCTATGTAATGATTAATTTTTTTAATGTTTGTCTAGACAATGACCCCATATACATATATACAGATTTTTTCCCCCCACATTTACAGGGTTTGAATTCTTGCCAGTTACAAAATTTTGCATATTGTTCCCTAAAACCTAGGAATGGCCCTGACTACAATAATACTTGATGCCCTCCTCAATATTTACTCTTGAAAAAATGTTATTTTTATCGTCCCCCCACCAGCAACAAGAGTAAACAATGACAGAGGAGATGGTTCCTTCTGATCCTCTGAGGTCTAACTGGTTTGTCTAGGGCTGTGGGCCAGCTCCATTTACAATCACAAATATATCTTAGTGTTGGTGTGACACTTGTGGCAAAGGTTCATTTAGTAGTAATGGATGAGGTCTCTCTGAACTAAAAGGGAGACACTGCTGGCCATCCAGTCTTTGGACACAATATGGGAAAACCAGTAGATCAGGAAGTGAAAGGAGACCGCTGTTCTTTGACAGGTTAAACTCAGTTCACAGTTTTCTTTCTTCACTTTGAAACTTGAAATCAGACCTAAACCTGATGGATTAGGAAGATTTGAAACAAAGAACACTGTGCACCCTAATTTAAAACCTCTAATTTTAAAAACCTTAAAGATAAAATTTAACATCCAGGAGAAGGCTGCCTCTTTGTCATTCTTCTTCAAGCCACTGTTGAGCCTCAGGTTTATTATAACGAGCCTGGTAGGTTACATAAAGCAGAAGAGGAAGAGATGAAGGCAAGAGAAAGAAAGATGGGGTCGATGGATCATTAGGCAAACACAGACCTCGTTTTTCATTGGCTACTTCCAGGCTGCTCAGCAGACACATTTTCACTGACTGATGCATTAATTAGGAAACATGCAGCCCTCCATATATATAAATGTCTTTTGCATTCAGGCCTAACACAGAAGAATATGTTCCAAAATGTACGCTCTCAGAACAGCAGTAGAGATGGCCATGGTTCTCTTGAATTCTAATCCTTCCATCTTTTGCGTTTTACCATCATCTGCCCTGACATCATTTGATTATGAATATTACTCAGGGACACACAGCACACAACCTACCAGTTGCTCCCTGACTCCTTAGGGTGCTTTGGAGGAGGTGCTCCCTCCTTCGTCTTTCATCACAGCTCAGCTGTTAAGCATCAGTACAGGCTCGGCCACTTCGTGCAATTCTTCTCCTCTTGTTGCTGCTGTGCCTTTTCTTTTGCACCCAAAGGAACACGACTGGGAACCAAGAAAAGTTAAAAAGTTTGAAAGATCCAGCTCATTTTTTCAAAGGTAAAGTCACCTGCAAATATTTCTTTGCCACTTGTATTTGACTGTACTTCATGGATTCATTCATTTATACCAGTAGAGTTTGCACGGATTTACTACAACTCAAGGGGCTTTTTAATATCAGCTAACACCAAGCTTTGTTCCAATGCATCACTGCATTCTACTCATTTCTGTAGGATGAGAAATTTGCAGACACTTATTTGGGCATTTATCTTTGCCAGTTTAAAATATTACTTTGAGAAAATGTAGAGCACTCAATTTAAAACCAATCTGTCTTCATATTACCTTGCAAAAATATGGAAGCTGGCATTATTGGCAAACTCTGCAGTCACTGCTTTGAATGTATTATCAGTAATGAGTTTTCTGATAATGCTGAGGAAACTGGCAGCTGCAAATTGCAAGGAATAACAGGAACGTACATAAAATCTATATAATCAGCATTTCAGTTGTTAACGCTTACTTATTTCTCTCCCCAGCGGCTTGTTGAGGACAGATTTTACACCTTGTTGTGGCTGCACTCAGACTGGCATGCACTGGGCCAGACCACAGGTGGACCTTCATGCCGGTGGAGCAGAAGCCATGGACCAGTACAACATAGCCGACCACCACTACGAGGGCTCCTTATTCCCCACCTCCACCCTCATCCCCGTCACGGTCCTCTGCATCCTCATCTTCATTGTTGGGGTGACAGGCAACACCATGACCATTCTCATCATCCAGCACTTCAAAGACATGAAGACCACCACCAACCTGTACCTGTTCAGCATGGCGGTGTCAGACCTTATCATCATTGTCTGCCTGCCTTTTGACCTGTACCGCCTGTGGAAGTATGTGCCCTGGCTTTTTGGGGAGGTGGTATGCCGCTTCTATCACTACATCTTCGAGGGGTGCACCTCGGCCACCATCCTTCACATCACGGCCCTGAGCATTGAGCGCTACCTGGCCATCAGCTTCCCCCTCAGGAGCAAGGTGGTGGTGACCAGACGCAGGGTCCAGTATATTATCCTTGCCCTGTGGGGTTTCGCCCTCGTCTCCGCAGCTCCCACGCTCTTCCTGGTCGGGGTTGAGTACGACAACGACACGCATCCAGATCACAACACAGGGCAGTGCAAGCACACCAGCTATGCCATCAGCTCGGGACAGCTGCACATCATGCTGTGGGTGTCCACCACCTACTTTTTCTGCCCAATGCTCTGCCTCATCTTCCTCTATGGCTCCATCGGGTGCAAGCTGTGGAAAAGCAAAAATGACCTGCAAGGTCCTTGTGCACTGGCCCGAGAAAGGT
This sequence comes from Pholidichthys leucotaenia, assembly GCA_020510985.1. Taxonomy (NCBI): domain Eukaryota; kingdom Metazoa; phylum Chordata; class Actinopteri; order Cichliformes; family Pholidichthyidae; genus Pholidichthys; species Pholidichthys leucotaenia. Next base: position 267,007,586 of record CM035847.1, read on the forward strand.
CACACAGGCAAACAGTCAAGATCCTCGGTAAGCATGCTTTGCACACAGAAATATTCTCTTACTGCAATATTCTGCAGGAGTCACCTTTCCATTTTGACAAAGGTCAAAATGGAAAGACATATCTTTACACACTCTGCAGAGTGTTGTTGGACGCTTTTCCAAAGATAGTGTTTTGTTGCATTAAACAGCTCTTTCAGAACTCGGTTTTGTCCTCTCTGATTTATCTGTTGTTTTGATACTATAATCAGGCACTTTATCCAACAAAATCATTCATATTCATACCAACAACCCTGCCATCTGCTCAACACCGACACCAGTATTTCTTATCATCGTTACGCCGATGATACTCAGCTGTATTTGGCTCAAGCCAAGCAATCTTCATCAATCTCACTTGACTGTTTAGTTGTTTCATTGCCAAATGTAGTCTCTAAATCACCTCTACCTCAATAAAGGCAAAACTGAGTGCTTATTTTCAGCCACACCAGTCAACTAACTTCATTGCCAGACACAAGTGTTTCAGTCAGGAGTTTATGGGTGGATACAAACTACAGACACTCCTGCTGTGTTCAAAATGTTCACTCATTCCCCATATAGTGTACTATGTAGTGAATCAACCATTTTGTAGTGCTATTCAAAATCTTAACTGAAAATTTCATTCACTACATAGTACATTCAAAATATCCCATAATGCATTTTTGAAAAGTAGTGTACAACGGATGGTCCCTACATTAGCCAATGTATCCCATAATGCAATGCACAGCCAACAGCGCAGCAAGAGGAGAGCTTCACATCACAATATAAACTACCTTAAGGTATTTCTATTTATTAATTCAGCAGAAACGATTTGATTCAACACATATTTACCAGAAATACATGCAGGTATTTTTTTTTTACCACCACTAATCTGTTATGTTTTACTGTCTCATCATAATGACGTCATTAACTGTGCCGTGAAAGTAAGCCCAGTAGTGTCTGAAAGCTGACAATTTTATTGTTATATTGAGTCTACTATATAGTCCACTATATCTGAATTCATTATATAGCGAGTATGGAGGGAGTAAGTGGACATTCCAAGCACAGCTTCCATCTCAGCTGTGGCGCTCCAGTCAATTTGTCTCCAGTGAGTGGCGGTCTCATCTTCAAACTAGTTTACTCTCCATTGTTGATACTCACCGACAGCGGAATCTCAAAGCTGATTTGCTATCATGTCGAATTAGTTTGGATGTGAATTCACGTCTTTACATTGACTTTGTATGTAGTTGTGCCATACAGAAAATTTGCTTCACGTTTGGTCTGAATGCACCTTAAGTCTTGGTACATTCTCGTGTCAGTCTGGTCTTGTTGTGGTTTTGAATAAACACTACCAGACATGCACAAAAAATCACTGACTGAAAATCTTGGTATTATTTTTGAACATTTAAATTGTCTTCATATTTCTAACTTTCTTTTGCAAAAAAAATAAAAAAATCAAACCTCTTTTAAGATAAGATAATCCTTTGTTAGTCCCACAACAGGGACATTTACAGTATTGCAGCAGTAAAGGGATAGTACCACTCAGAGAAATAATAAATAATAAAAAAATAGAGCAAAAACAGTGCAACACAGTGCAAATTTTTTTTAAAAAGTAAAATATGTTTTTTTTTAATGTTTAGTTTTTTAAATCAAAGAACTTGTGACTTCTGATATACATTTAAATTACTCTCATCTGAATGCTAAAATCTGTCTACTCAGTCTCTGTTAGCTCATCTTCAGTTAGTTACAAAATGTCGCAGCTACAAACAAAAACTTACCACCTTGTCACCAATGACGCCTATCAGTGCCACACTTCACTGGCCTACAGGTAAAGGGTCCCTCACTGGTCCCTGGAGTACAATAAGCACAAAAACATACATGAATGAGTGGCTAAACTGCTAGCTTCAGCTAGCCACCTTGGATCATGGTCTGAGAAAATAAACTAACTACGCTAAAATAAGGTCTGAAACAAATTAGATGGCCAAGTGTTGTTAGATGAATAAGGATTACAGTGAGGATGGATAGAATTTATAGAAAACAGTGATCAAAACTGGCTGGATCCAGACGGCCTGTCCATCACCTGCTCCCTGCTGAGTAGGGTTGCCAACTTTTTCACAGCCAAAAAAGGGTCAGAGGGTTTTAACTATTGCTCGGTGCCACGATGTTGTGGACATTAGTATTGTCATAATACTAATAATACGGATTGTTTTTTTCACCTTGATAATACCTTAAAAATACTGTTATTCAGTGTCAATGTTTAATACTGCAAGGAAGAAAAACACCATACTGTATACCTAGAAATTTCAGATTTTACAGAATACAGAATCTCAGTTCAAAAAATGTGTAATAGCTATGCTTTTAATAATGGATTGCATTTATATAGCACTTTTCATGACATCCAAAGACACTTTACAATAAGTCCATTATTCATTCACTTACAGACAATGATAGTGGTAAGCTACCTCTGTAGCCACAGCTGCCCTGGGGCAGACTGACGGAGACACGGCTGCCAATCCATGCCAAAGGCCTCTCCAACCACCACCGAGCATTTATTCACATTCATACATGAGTGTCATGAACCATGAACACACTGGAGGCAAGGTGGGTAAAGTGTCTTGCCCAAGGACACAACAGCAAGGTGGGAGGAGTGGGATTCGAACCGCCAACCCTCCAGTTATTGGGTGACCTGCTCTATCTCCTGAGTCATTATGGCCTCATTTTTGTTTCTCTTTGAGAAATAATGCAACATTGAGCTAGAAAACACAACTACTATGCAAAAAGTCAAATATAAGTAAAATGAAATAAATTAAGGCTGTTTATGCTTGTTTTTTGTCTGATATTTATTCTTGCTGTGCAGTTTATGTGTAAGAAAATTTTACATGTTTTCCAATAGTTTTAACTTGTTTTATGCAATTTGATAAGTCAAATTTTCTTGCTCTGTTGGCAGCTAATTTTACTTAAAATAAACAAACAAAAAAATATTCTGGCAATAGATAATTCTAGTTAAAATTAGAAAAAAAATATCTGCAAAGTAAGATTAAATTGATTAAAACAAGTAAAAACTTTCATAAAGCAAGTAAAATCTTACAGAAAACTGCACAACAAAAAGAAATTATTGTCTTGTCAAAATTACTGTATTTTGTGAGAGAAAAACAAGAATAAAGCATTGATTTAGAATATTTTTATCTTACTGAGATTCCATTTTACAGTGTGACAGATACAACTGCCTTTGGCATAAAACTACATCAGTGAAGTATTCCTGATTCAAACAAGCACAACAGCAGCAATGGGAAAACCTGTGCAGGTAGCTGGAAACACTGCAAATAGCATGTCTTACCTTTTTAGAAGTTTTTTCTTCTGGCCTTCTTTAAAGAAAAATCCTCCATTTCATCCTTTAAGTCCAGCTCACGAATATCGCCATACTCTATGGATGCATGCTTGACCCATTCTACTTTTTACTAAGTTTGGAGTCCACTGTCCCACACACAGCTGTCTGATGTAAGCAATAATGGCCTTTCTTCTTTCTTCTCCTCCAGGTGAGGGCTTTAACGGCTCACCTGTCTCCTCCGTGTAATTAGCAGCCTTCTCCACTTGATGACACAGCTTAGAAAAATCCTTTACGCTTCGGAATTTTTTGAACAATTTGTTTCCCCCAAAGCTCTTTTCCTCTCAATAATTTTATGAGCGCCACTTTCAAACTTTTTTCCAGACATTTTTGACCGAGCTAATTACTTCTTACCTCTCACTGGCACTTGCATAGTCACGTGTCAAAACAATTCCTCTGATAGGCTATTGTTATTGGTACCCATGTGAGGCACATGTAAATTAGACCAATCAGCAGCCACACATACTGTAAATATGAAGGGATGGACATAGAATTTGACCAGTTAACAACAATCTATCTTTTTCATTGGCCCATGATAGGCCCTGATGTTTGTAGGCCCCTGGGCTTCAGCCCAGCCTAGCCCGTTCATGAAGGCGACCTTAAATATACGGGACAGCGCACATCCCACTTGGGACAAACATATTTAGCCCAATAAATGGGATGTCCAGGCTAAACCAGGACAGTTGGCAACCCTACCGCTGAGGCAAGCTGTGTTCGGTTACAACGATCGACTTGGGCCTGTTCAATTTAAAATCATGGAAAAAATATAATAAAATAAACCAGAATGACGCAAGGTATATTATCGATGGCGGATTAGTGAACCAGGTGGAAACAGGAATGTCTATTATGGGTGACTGAAATCAATAGACCAATTTAGGAAACGCAAAGAAAATCAAATTCTTTCTTCACTGAGTGACGGTAGAAAATTTGAAACATCCTGCCAGCAAAACACCGGAATTTTAAGAGGTTTAAGTTGCAACTTTTGTCTTACAAATATGCAACATTTTTCTTGTAGATTTTAAAATTTTTCTCAAATATTTACAACTTTTTCCTTTAAATTTGCAAAAAAAATTTTTGGGAAATTTGCAACTTTTTTCCTCAGATGGCTCTATTTGTTGGGTATATGTGGTGTAATATTCAGCAGAACTGGATGGGGAATACCTATGCGTTTTGCCAGTTGATATCTTAGAGAAGATTGTTCCAGAATGCTATCTCTTCAGGAGAAATTTTCATTTTTAACAGAATGTACTGTCTATATGTTACATTTGACATTAATTATATTCACAGCATTAATCATCAAAAGAGGCTCAATTGCTGTAAAACTGAAGATTTCACCTTTAGAGAAGTTCTGTAAGCTGGGTTCACACTAGCATTTGGACCGACTTTTACAGACCCTTTGAAAAATCAGAGAAATTAGTCCAAACGTGGTGAGATTACGTTTGTGAGCAGTTTTTTTTTTTTAATCCAGCACACACCAACTTTTACAAACTTTTGCTAGCCTTTGCCAGCGTTTTGCCAACTTAGGTTAGTGTATGTGTAGCTGTTGCCAGCTTAGGCTAACTTAAGCAAACGAATACTCAGCGCAGGTCAGCTGACATCAGCATCAGGTGACGGTCATATAAAGATCAGCATTTGTGGAGGCTTCCTGCCATTCTGGTCCTGCTTTTTTGGGTGGATTCACACTACAACGTTTGGACCAACTTTTACTGACGTTCTGGCAAATGTCTGGCTCTGCTGGCAAAAGTTGATAAAAGTTAATGATAAAAGTTAGAGCTTCCTAGTACCACTGTTAGCTCAGAAGCTAACGTGTTTGGCTGAACCAGGGGTTGTCAAAGTTTTGATGGGTGAGGGCCAATTTGGGAATCCAAAGTTGAACCGAGGGCCACCAAAGGGACGGAGGCAAAAAAAAAAAAAAAGACTGAAAATTCAATTCCATTTGTAATCCTTTTAATTATCAGATTTAATTAGTTTGGGTAAAGTCATATTAACAGTAAGAAATTGGGACTGATGAAAATACAATTTTAGTTTGTCAAGTACAGTATGAGTATGTGTGTGTGTGTGTGTGTGTGTGTGTGTGTGTGTGTGTGTGTGTGTGCTTAGCGAATAGTTATCATTCATATTTACCATTGCTTGTCATTAAGTCACACACAGTATGTGTTACTTGGTCAACATACCTTTTAACTGCAGTGTGATTTGTGGTGCTGTTTTCGGTTGGCCACGAGTCCTCTGAAGTCTGGCTCCATCTCCGTCGTCGCGATGCGAAGGACTGCATGTAGGTGGGCATCTGTCATCCTGGATCTCAGCTTAGATTTGTTGATGGCCATGGTGGAGAAGGTCTTTTCACAGATGTAGGTGCTTCCGAATAAAGACGCCATTCTGACAGCATGTTGACGAAGAGCAGGGAATGTGGATGGGGAAAGTCCTGTGTAGAACTCGATCAGACTCTTGTCACGATATGCAGCTCTGGCCTCGGAGCTTTCCTGTAGGTCGATGAGCTCAAACTGCATGTCTGCAGGCACTGCCTCGGGCACACATGAGAAGGGATTTTGGAAAAGGTTGAAATCACCCTCGTGGTCCCTGAAGTCAGAGAATCGGTGGTCGAACTCGTCTCGAAGCTTTTCGATGAGGCCATGGTTCTTCTCTGAACGCAGGTGACGCAAAACTTCACTCCCGTCCGTGTCTGGGTCATCTACCAGCGCCCTGCAGGCAGGGAAATGAGCGAGATCTCCTTCTCTGAGCTGTCCCTGGAGCAGTTGAAGTTTTCGCTGGAAAGCTTTCACGTTGTCAAAAAGTGTGGAAATGAGTTTTCCATGGCCTTGCAGCTTCAGATTGAGATCGCTCAGACAATTATTCAGGTCGGCGAGGAAGGCTAGGTCACAGAGCCATTTGCTGTCTGTTAACTCAGTCACGTCTTGTCCTTTTGCCTGCATGAACTCGCAAATTTCTTTTCTCAGGTTAAAAAAACGTTTCAGTGTGGCACCTCTGCTCAGCCACCGGACGGCAGTGAAGTAAATGACGTCTCCAAAATCTGCCTCTGACTGCGCCAAAAAGGTTTTAAATTGGCGATGGTTCAGACCTCTGGACTTCAGGTAATTAACTGTCTTCACAACTACGGCCATGACGTGTTTCATTTCTAGCGTCTGAGCAGCGAGGGCTTCTTGGTGAATTATGCAGTGGTAGCTGACTGGTTTCTTACCACCGCTGTTCACCACTTTCTCAGCCAGCAGCGACACTGCACCTGTCCTACTCCCAATCATTGCTGGTGCTCCGTCTGTCGTGACACCGACCAAGGATGCCAGGTTAACATTGTGTGTGTCCAGACTGCGATACACTGCTTCACAAATATCCACTCCCTTCGTTGTGTCTTTCATACTCTCCATACTCAGTAGCTCCTCGCCGACGTCAAAATTCTCAGTGACAGTTCGGATGAAAATCAACAGTTGGGCAGTGTCGGAAATATCCGTGCTTTCATCCAGTGCGATGGAAAACGCTCCCTTTTCTAGCCCCTCCACACGTATCGCCAGTTAGTCCTTCAAATCATTTGCCAGATCTTCGATTCGTCTTGTGACTGTGTCATTCGACAAACTTACGTCACGGAACTTTATTTTTTGGTCTGGGCATACACGCTCTGCCACTTTTAGCATACAGTCTCGAACAAATTCTCCGTCACTAAACGGCTTGCCCCGTTTAGCTATTTCATGAGCTACCACATAGCTAGCCTCTGTTACTGCTTCGCTGGTTTTTGAAAATTGCGTGAAGACTGATTGTTGTGCTGTGTAGCCCCTTTTAAGTTGTTCCATCTTTGTGGTGCGATCCTTGCCACTGAATTTTTCATAATTTTTGTGTTTTGTTTCGTAATGGCGCCTGATGTTAAAGTCTTTTCGCACTGCGATTACCTGTCTGCAGATGAGGCATACAACTTTATCTGACCCGTGAGGTTCAACGAAGTAGTCCAAAGTCCATTTTCCCTGAAACTGCCTTTTTTCCTCGCTGACAGTTCTCGGTTTCCTCGAGTGAGCGGTCTCCATCTCTGCCTCTTTCTCTCGCTGATCCATCTTTATTTCCACACTTCGACTTCCACAAGCACTAATATTTATTTCTTATTCTTCTTCTGACTCAAAATGGTGCTCCGAAACGGTTGCCAACCAACACTTCTGCACTGTGCGCTGAACGTTCCATCTCCCATAATACAATTGGACTAGCTGCTGCAATGAAGTGATCGCAAGGTCGACAGCACATGTAATTACGGCTTGTGCCTACAGATGGCGCCAAAGACCACTAAACGTAGATGTGTATCGGAATTTTTCCAAAGCAATTAGTTCAGATCATATATTGGTTAAGACGTTAACAGATTGGCCGCGGGCCGCCAGAAATGTTTTCGCGGGCCGCCATTGGCACGGGGGCCGCACTTTGAGAAACATTGGGCTGAACCATCTATATGATAGACAGCTATGCTGGCCAATAATAGAGCAGCAGGTGGGTATCAAAGACAGCACTGGGCTGGGTGTACCATTTTATGACGTCCCAAGGCGAACCTGGATGAGTCAAAAACAGCTTCTTGGAGAGAAAAATTATATAAAGGCTATGTGTGTTTTTTAAGAGAAGTGAGTATTTTGATATTTTTTTCCGACAATCACATGACCAATAGATGCATTTCAGAAGGCTAAAACCTACAAAGACGCCATTCTTCAGTCAATGACCCCTTTAAGTTAAGAGCTGATTTTTAAAAATTATCATACACACACAAAGCTTTACTTCATCTGGTTCCTGCTTACATAACAGAACTGCTGTTGTTTGTTTCTTTATTTTTTCTTAAAGAAAAGACATAACAAAAGCAAGCACAAACCAAATACTAAACATAAAAAGAGAGAAAAACACAGACTTAAATATATTGTGACATTTCAAGGGTTCACACAATAATGAGGGAGGATTTGGAACGTAGCAGGCATTGATTTCAACTCTGACAAATTACGCAGAATAGAGGGGAGGCCATCCACGCACACACTCACCTCACTCAGGGTGACTCAGACATGTAATCGTTCACACACAGGGAAAACAACACTATCACAACCAGACTTATAACACCATTATAACGGTACAACAATAAGGCTCAGAAACACAAGAATTCTTTTAATACCCCGCAGCGCAAAGCATGCTGGGAGAATCCTGCTGCCCCTTGTCACAACCCCGATGTCACACTGTCTCCCCCCAGACTGGTTTCTGTCCCCATTTCAAAAGTCCAACACGAGCCCGTCCAGGCGTTGGGGCTCTTGCCGTTGCTGGCGGCTGACACACACAGGCCCGTTAGTATCCATTCGAACCTCGACCGGGGTTTTCAGTCGGAATGGGGCCTCTGGCTTGGCCACCTGCAGGGCAGCTGGCTTATACGGGGTGAGGAGGTCGCGGTGAAGCACCACCACCCGGTTTCTCTTCTACAGCTTCCCTCTGTACACTACGCCAGACAGTCTCTGTAGGACCACGTACGGTCCCGATCAGTGGCTCGCCAGCTTTAGTGACAGTCCCTTTTTATGCTCCAGGCAGAAAACCCATATTTGATCCCCAGGTGCAAAGTCTCTTCTGTGGCAGCAGGAGTCGTACCCTCACTTCTGTCGACTCCCCGCCACTACCAGGGCCTCCTGAGCCAGTTCATGCACCGTGTGAAGACGTTCTCTCAAGCAAAACAAATAATCCAACCCCGGTTTGCCCTCCACCTCTGGCTCCAGGAGAGGGCTGATCCACCGAGGTGCGCAGCTCACATCCAAACATCAGCGCTGCAGGGGTGCGCTGGGTGGATTCTGGAACTGCTATTCAGTATGCCCACAGGCCCAGGGGCAGGTGTAGATCCCAGTCTCGCTGTCACTCGTCCACTAGGATGGCGAGCTGGGTGGTCAGGGTCCAGCTAAAGCGTTCAACCAGGCTGTTGTTTTGTGGGTGCAGTGGGGTGGTCCGGGTCTTCCGGATGCCTAGCCACCTGCAGACCTCCCTGAAGACCTCTGCCTTTAAGTTCCATCCCTGGTTGCTGTGCAGCTCCTTCGGGGCACCGAACTGATAAAAGTCCTCATCCACCAGCTTTGATGCTGTGGTGGCGGTGCTTTGATCAGGGACTGCATATGCCTCTGGCCACTTGGTGAAGTAGTCCATTGCAATCAGAATGTAATGGTTCCCCTGATTCATGGTTGGAAAAAGGCCCAGAATGTTCACTCAATGGGTGCTCCTACCTGGTACTGCTGCAAGGGGGCATGGTATTGCTGAGTCAGCCCTTTCTGAGCCATGCAGGTGTCACAGTGGTGGACATGGAACTCCACATCCTGATGACACCCCGGCCAGTAGAACTGGGTCCGAAGATGCTGCAGAGTCTTCGTCACCCCAAAATGGCCCGTCCCCACTGACTCATGGAACAACTGGAGCACCTTGGGACAGAGCCTTTAGGGGACCAGCAGCTGTCGGATGTGACGCTGCCCAGCTGGAGACTGCCACTGCCGGTTGACAACACCCTTATGACATGAGAGGTTGGACAACTGGGAATGTAGGGCCTTGGTCTCTGGGTTCAGTGCAGACACAGCCTCCCAGGCGGGCTGGTGGTCCATGTCTAGCCACTGCCGGACCTGGGACATGACAGGATCTTCATCCTGCTTGATCCGAAGCTGCTATGTGCTGAGGGCCTCTGTGACATCATTGTTGGGGAAAGCTGGCTGATGATCTGAGGATGAGCTGTGAGCCACTGCACTATCCCTGGCTGCAGCGGTCTGGAGAGCAGCAGCCTGTGAGACTGCTGGGTCACGATCCTTGGCCCACTAGCAGTGTCGACAGTCCTCCACAGCACAGGGGCATCGGGACAGCGCGTCAGCATTGGCAAGGAGGTGGCCTGCTCTATGCACAATTGGAAAATCATATTCCTGCAGTGCCTCCAGCCATCTTGCTAACTGTCCATCCCGCTCTTTAAAGTTAAGTAGCCAGGTCAGGGAAGCATGGTCTGTCCTGAGCTGAAACTTCCCCCCGTAAACGTATGGGTGGAGATGGCGAAGCCCTTGGATGACTGCCAGCAGCTCTCAGCGGGTGACACAATAATTCCTTTTGACTCTGCTGAGAGTACGGCTGAAGAAGGCAACCACCTGCTCTCCGTGTTCTCCATCCTGGGATAGCATCATCCCGATGCCCTGGTCACTAGTGTCTGTGTCCATGATGAAGGGGTGGTTCAGGTTGGGATACTGCAGCACGGGGGCTCTGATGAGTGCCGGGAAAAGGCAGCAGCACACTACAACGTGCGGCCCTTCTGTGTCAGCTGATGCAACGGACAGGCGATGGTGGTGAAATCCTTCACAAACCTCCAATAATAGGAGGTCAGTCCGTGGAAGCTCCGCAGCTCTCCTACATCCTGTGGGACCGGCCAGTTTCTCATCGCTGCCACCTTCTCTGGGTTGGTGGCGACTCCTGCAGTGCTGATGATGTGGCCCACAAAGGTGGTTTTTCGCTGAAACAGGTGGCATTTCCAAGAGTGGAGCCGCAGCCCAGCCCGGCAGACGGCATACAACACCTCCCGGATGTTGGACGAGGTGCCACAAAAATCAGCTGCATTAACCAGCAGGTTGTCAAGATAAAGAATGCAGCGGCTCTGGGGGATGTGAGCCAGCACTTACTCTATCAGGCATTCAAAGGTGGGTGACCGGGGCATTGCAAAGCAGGTGACATCATTCAGGTGCTGGTAGGCCACACAGAACCGCCACAAACCATTCTTCTTCTTGACCAGAACCACCAGTGCCACCCCAGGGGCTGCTGGAGGGTTCAATGACATCTGCCTCCAGCATCTCCTGAATCTTTTGCTGTGCCGCCACCCGCCTTGAAAAAGGAGGACAGCAGGGGAGGAGCCGAATCGGCCTGGTGTCACCGGTGTCGATCTGGTGCTGCACCAAGCTGGTTCAGGTGCACTCTTCATCCCTGAAGATGCCGATGTAGCAGTCCAGCAGCTCCCGCAGCTGGCGTCTCTGCCCCAACTCTAACCCCCTGCAGTTCCGCTGGAACAGCTCCTCGACTGGCTGCTGGGTTTCTGATGATGTGGTGATTCGTTCTGCTGGCGGCCCCCTTGCTGCTGTCTCTGGCGGCTATGACGATCCTGTTGTATATGGACATATCAACAACAGGTAAGTCACAGAAGTGGGGACATATGTACAATGTGACGTCATCACGCTGTGACTATATTGAGGAGTTTGACGGCGGGAGTCGTCCTCTTTGGCGCTCCACCTCCATGCCAGCAACAGCCTGTGTTAGCTAAGGGTTAGCTTGTTAGTATAGACACTGCAACACGTGTATCATCTATTGTGCTTGTAATAAAGTTCTCATTCGGTACAACGCCTGCCTCCGTTGTCCTGTTTCCAGACATAACAATTGGCGATGAGGAGAAAACTTAATCTTTTGGAGGAAAACTAATCATTTTCCTGAAGATGGAAGCAAGTCTGGAGCCACCACCACCATTCCTCAACATCCCAGGCGAGCGGCCCATTCCATGGCCCCGTTGGTTTGAGTTGTTCGCCAGCTATGCGGAAGCTGTAAACCTGGAGAGATTTGGAGAGCTGTGGAAGCAAGCAGATCTACTCTGTTGCCTGGGTGACGAGGGGCAGCGGATATTCAACAATTTGCAACAGGCGAACACATATGACGACTGCGTAGCGTTGCTGACCGAACATTTCGCTGTTCCACAGAGGTTTGTGTTTTACCAGCGCCAGCTGCGATAGGACAAGTCATTCATACAGTTCGTAGATTCCCTTCGCTGTTTGGCTAGCACATTTGAGTTTGGGCACGTGGAGGTCAGGCTGATACAGTCACAGTTGGAGGAGTACGCTGCAAATCTGTTCATACAGTGCATGTTGCTGGAGGGGCAGGACAGGCGGACAGTGGCGGACATGGTGAAATGGCTACAGGTGGCGCTGTTGGGGACGCTGCACCTCCTATCGGAGATGAGCGCGATAGAATTAGCGGCCCAGCTGGAGATGACGGCCCAGGTATCATCGCAGCTGGCGGACCCCCACTTGCGTTCCCCACAGTCAGCTCTGCTGATACAAACGGTTGCCCTGGTTGTTGAGCCCATCGACCCCACACCTTTTTGAGAGGGCCCCAAGGTAGACACTGAGGGACAGCAGGGCACCACAGCGCAAAGATCCAGCGGTAAACTCAGTTTGGATGACTACAACTCAAGTCCGTTGCCAGACCCCCCACAGCACGAGCATTCTCGAGCTACAGTCTCATTGCAGGAGGGAGAGTATGATTTTGAGGCTGTGAGTACAGCTGAAGATCAGCGCATGGAGAGAGAACACAGCACAGAGAGAGAGCACGAACCGGACATGTGTCTGATCCTCGCCCGGCATGAGCCTTAAGGAGCTGCCGTGGAGCTGCAGGAGAGGGAGTTCATGGAGAAAAGGGACCCCGGTGAATGATGACAACCCGGCGTGTGTCCCGGTGCCAATGACAGCAACACATCACCGTGACCATTACCAGTACCAGGAGAGAGGGGACAGAAGGCGAACTCATCTTGCATCCTCGCTGAGTATCAGCTTCAGGGAACTGCCACAGCACAGCAGGATAGAGAGTTTGTGGCCCAGCGGGACTCAGCAGAGCAGCACTGACCAAGGGTGTGTCCTGCTGCCGGTGTGAGTGATGCGCCGTCACGGCAGCGGCCAGCATCGGAAACAAGAGAGCAGCAGTGCCAAGTGCAGCCGAACAGATTGTTGCTTGCACTACTTAATTGGTCCTACTTCAGGTCTAATGATCCAATAGCCTGGACCCACAGACGGTCCCGTCATCGCAGATGAGAATCATCGCACAAAAGAGGCCAGCTGCCATCCAGATGGCTGATGATTTGAGATGGCATGCGAAAGGTAAGAGTAGTTGCCTCAGATCAAGACATAGCACTGGAGTCAACCAAGCTGGCGTGGGACCCGGGCTGGGGCATTGCTAACAAGCAAACAATGACTCCAGTGAGATGGCACCCAGGTCCGCTGCAGCCGGTGCCTCCAGGGGCATGCCCACCGTGGGCTTGATTGAGGCCCCTGAAGGTGAACTGTTGAAAATGACTCTGTCTTGAAATGTTTAGGCAGAGCATGATTGCAACATAGTGGCAGAATATCTCACTCAGCCATGCAGGGTTAACTGGTGGTCTACCCGGTGCCCCAGGTGCTGTTTGCCTCTGTTTGTAAAAAAACAACAACACAGAACTGTTATGAATGCAGGGCTACTGTGAATTGAAAAAAATTCATCCAAAGTTCATCTCCCTATCCCCTCATCTCCAGCCAGTCACAGCAGACGACTGCCCCTCCCTGAGCCTGGTTCTGCTAGAGGTTTCTTCCTTCCAAACGGGAGTTTTTCCTCTCCACTGTCGCTTAGTGCTTGCTCATAGGGGATTGTCTGATTGCTGGGTCTTTCTGTGACTGTGTTGTTTTTTTTTTCTGCACTATGGCGCCATGAGACGACTTTTGTTGTGATGTGGCGCATTATAAATAAAGCTGAATTGAGTTGAATAATATTCATAATATTTTGGTCTTTTCCATGGGGGGAGGTAGATGTTGTATATGGACATATCAACAACAGGTACGTCACTGGGACGCACATATGACGTGACATCATCATGTTGTGACTATATTGAGGAGTCTGACAGTGGGAGTCGTCCTCTTTGGCACTCCACCTCCATGCCAGCAACAGCCTGTGCTAGCTAAGAGTTAGCTTGTTAGCACATACACTGCAATACATATATCATCTATTGTGCTTGTAATAAAGTTCTCGTTTGGTACAATGCCTGCCTCCACTGTCCTGTTTCCAGACATAACAGATCCCTCCACTCGCACTGGTGGTGCAGCAGTGGTCGGCTCTGGCAGCAATCCCCTTAGCTCGGCCTTCACTGACGACCCCTCGATGGTTTAGGTCCCCTGGTTCCCCGCCTGGCTCTTGCTGCAGAGCGTGATGGTGGTAACCCCCAGCAAGAGAGAAGAGCTGGAGGTGTCAATCTTTGTGCCCCATGCTGCGTGGAGATCCAGTCCGATGACGCAGGGGTCTTGGATATCAGCCAGCCAGAACAGGTGGTTTGTGTTCTGATCGGCCACTCCCACGACAAGGACTCATTGCCCTCCCAATTTGGCATGCTCACTGGTGGCTGTGGTGACGCAGTGCCTGGTGGCTTATAACACAAACGGTACAACAATAACGCTCAGAACACAAGCATTATTAGTTTCGTTGTGCTGTACAACTGTACAATGACAATAAAGCCTAGCCTATTCTAGTCTATTCTGTTATAACAGTCTTCGAATACCCTGCGGCACAAAGCATGCCGGGAGAATCCCCCCCCCCACCCCTTATCACAGCTCCAACGTCACAATACATTCATCTCAGTCAAACATACACACTACAGAAAGAGGGGTTCTTTCAGAAACTTGTCCAAAAAAATGGAGAAAAAAATTGCTTAGCCATCCATTGCTGCTGTTCTTTGTATAAATGACTGTGCCTTTGAGGTTATCCTCCAAACTCTGGAACAGCCTCCCTCTGTCAGATGAATCAGTGGTTTGTTTAAGATGTCCTTTGAAAAGTTTTTAGGCTGGCTTTGTTGCTGAAACCTTTTTCTGTTTTTTGTTGTACTGTATTCTAAATGTGAAGTGCTTTATCTTCTAATTCTGTTATTTCTCTTCCCGTGTACAACTCATGTTCACTGTTTTATTCATCAGTTTATTCATTAGTTTGCTGTATTGTTTTGAAGGTTAGGTCCCTTGTGTTTTCCTTTATTTTCCCACTTTGCTCATGAAACTGTCAGAGTTCACCTGTACTATGTTATTCCTGCTCTTGATTGTTTGTTTGCTTCCCTCTTGTTAATTTGTCATCTTTTGTGACTCAAGTTTTCACATTTCACTTTTGAATTAGTGGTTTAGTTTTGCTCCCATTATGCCATTTGTCATTTTTCAGTACTTATTAAATTAACTTTTACAACTATTGAATTTTTTGCTCAATTTTACAAACATTGACAAATATTCTTTATTTATTTTGTTGTTGGAAAAATAAATGTTCAGAAGTTGTAGCATTTGAAAGAAAAAAAAAAAAGATTAAGCCAAAAATCTATTTCCTTTGCTCTCAACTTCAGAAACCACAATGTAGGATTTTATGATTTTCCTTTGCCAACACTGAACAGTTTTCACATATTTTAATTTGTTCACACACCACTGGTTCGTGCCTTTCATTCAATATTGTGCAATCTCGTCTAAAAGATATTTCACACAGCGTGAGAGTGTGCCATCAACAGCATACAAGACTATTTCCAATGCATCTGTGGTAGAAAATCAAATATGATTTTACTGAAGTTCAACTGCTGCAAGCTTGTTTTACCGGAGTGGTGGCCTAGAAGTAGAGCACCTGCCCCACAACCAGGAAGCCAGGGTTCAAGTCCCGGCTGGGTCATGCCAAAGACCATATAAAAGTGGACCTGCCTGTTGTCCAGCTTGGTGCTCAGCAATAATGGAACGGAGGAGGGAAATGTTGGTTACCCAGCCACAGGGGGTACACAAACCAGTGTGCTTCCTGTGCCCATCCCAAGCCTGGATCAAATGAGCAGGGTTGTGTCAGGAAGGGCATCCAGCGTAAAAACCCTTGCCAAATCAACATGCGGCTCATCGCAATATAAGGTGATGATACACTGTGGCGACCCCGAAAG
The DNA here is from genome assembly GCA_020510985.1 of Pholidichthys leucotaenia. Classification (NCBI taxonomy): domain Eukaryota; kingdom Metazoa; phylum Chordata; class Actinopteri; order Cichliformes; family Pholidichthyidae; genus Pholidichthys; species Pholidichthys leucotaenia. Next base: position 267,023,662 of record CM035847.1, read on the forward strand.
GGAACAGCCGAAAGACAAAAAAAACCTGTAGGATGACCCCTGATAATGGTGGGTTGGACTTTGATTCCAGTATATGATTGTTGGAGAGAGAAATGGGTAGTGCAGGTAGATGGCATAAGTCTGTATCTGTCATGGTTTTTATTAGCTGACAGCTCACGTGCACGATGCAACAGCAACTGGAGAACAACCATACGAAGAGGCACGTTTGAGAATTTATTAGATTTCAAAATAAACGCACAGCTATGGAAACAGTCACTCGCCAGAGGAACCAACCTGTGGAGAGAAGATGAGAGCTGTGAGAGGAGGAATGGAGTAAGGGGAAATGGGTGAGCCAAATTGCCACTTACTTGGGTTCCAAGGGAGAACCGGCAGGGCCCCAGCGGGAAATAGACGAACTAGTATGTGGACTTCGTGGACTGGTGCCATCGGAACTGCCTCCAGATCAACGCGAGGAAAACTAAGGAGCTGGTGGTGGACTGCCGCAGGCATGGGCAGCCCCTCACAGTACCAGTAAATATACAGGGAACAGACATCGAGATGGTGACATCCTATAAGTACCTGGGTATTCATCTGAACAATAAACTAGACTGGTCACACAATACTGATGCACTCTACAAGAAGGGACAGCGCAGGCTGTTCCTGCTGAGGAGACTCAGGTCTTTTGGTGTACAAGGGGCGCTGCTGAAGTCATTCTATGACATGGTGGTGGCATCAGCCATCACTTTTGGAGTGGTCTGCTGGGGCAGTGGCATTACTGCAGCCGATAGGAAGAGACTGAACAAACTGATTAAGAAAGCTAGCTCTGTCCTGGGGCAGCGCCTTGATCCGATGGAGGAGATAGGAGAGAGAAGGACGGTGGCTAAACTGTCATCTCTGCTGGAGTCCGAGTTCCACCCTATGCAGGACATACTGAATGCACTGAGGAGCTCATTTAGCAGCAGACTACATCATCCCAGGTGCACAACCGAGAGGTTTCGTAGGTCCTTCCTACCAACGGCTGTCAGACTGTACAACCTAAGCAGGGCTGCTCGCAGAGATAGCAAAAAGACGTAACAAACTAATAGTTTTTTGAATGCAAAAGATGCAATAGACTTACACAATGGTCCCCTCCGGCATACAACTAGGAACATACCGGTCGCTATGGAGGGTGAGAATATGTATGGGCACATAATCATACCATGTAGGATAACTAAGTAGACGGTTATGCTGTTTCATTCCATCTAGCAACAATGCTCTGCACTGTGTGTGTTTATATATTTGCATATTTATTCCATCTAGCTACAATGCTCAGCACTGGGTGTGTTTATATATTTATATATCTACATATTATTCCATCTAGCTACATTGCTCCGCACTGTGTGTGTTTATATACTTGCATATTTATTCCACCTAGCTGCAATGCTCCGTACTGTGGGTGTTTATATATTTACATATTTATTCCATCTAGCTACAATGCTCTGCACTGTGTGTTCATATATTCATATATTTATTCCATCCAGCTACAATGCTCTGCACTGTGTGTCTGTGTGTGTGTGTATATATATATATTTTATAGTAATACGTACATATGTTTATTAGCTGCTCTTGCTTGCTTGTTTTTTTTCTTGCCTTCTGATTGTTGCTCTGAGTGTTGCTATCCCTGTGCTGTTGCAATCCTGGAATTTCCCCGTTGTGGGACTATTAAAGGCTTATCTTATCTTAAAGGCTTATCTTAGTAGGGTGAAGGGGAAGAGCTGGTGGTGCCTGACCGGTTGGAGGCTGGAAGCCGAGGGATGGTGGAGATGTGGCAGAGGAGCGCGCGCAGCCCCAGAGACACACCTGCACGGTGGCAGCAACCTGAGGAAGAGAGAAGAACAAAGTTAGATGATGTGTCTAAGTTTGTCAAACAATACTTGCTTGTCCTTTAACGGGGCAGTATACCCAGACGAGCCAGCGCTGAAAGTGCGGAGAAAGCCTCCTTAGTACACTGGCTGATGAGCGGGAGCAGGTGCGTCTTCTGCCTCAGGTGTAGTGATGAGTTGGTGAAGGTGAGATGGGACGGGAGGGGCGCGCTCTCGCTGCCCATGACAGTATCTGATGAGGTTTCCTTCTAGTAGGGCCATTGTTCATCATGAAATATTGCTGAATAGAAATAGCTACCAGACTGCAGGTAATCTTATGTGGCATGGTCAAGTGGACTGAAGTCTGTCTGTCTTACAGGCTTTGTCATCCCTGCTCAGCCTTCATGGCTGATATGGCAGGGATCAGCAATCTCTACTTTGAAAACAGCAATTTTAAGCAATTTTTGTCCCAAAAATCTCCATGGAGCCACAAAACTTGTTTGAGCCCTAAAAAAAAGGAGATAAAAGAGTCAAATAAAACTGCAAGATTTTTCTCTCATGAACAGCTTTTTACAATTAATTTTTGTAAATTTGCACCCTTTCATTAATTTACAGCTTCTTAAAGAGGAATTTGCTATTTTTTAGCATCTCATAAATTTGAGACTTTTTTCCCCTCTGAACTTCTGAGTTTTTTCTCTCAAACAAGAAATACATTTGCAACTCATTTCCTGAAAACTAACATTTTTTCCACAGTAAATCTGCTATATTTTTCTCTTAAATTTGCAACTTTCTCTTCTAGATTGGTGTCTTTTTTCCATGTAAATTTATTTCATAGAAATTTGTAATTTTTTTTGTTAATTGCACATCTTTTTCTTGAAAAATGTGCATAATTTTTCTGTCAAATTTGTGACCTTGTCCTCTTTAATTTGTGGCTTTTTAACTTAAAATTTGCTAAAATTTTCCACATAAATTTGTGACTTTTTTAAAAAATTGCAATTTTTTCATAAATTGGGCTTTTTCTCGTAAATGTGTAGCTTTTTCTCATATTTTTTAAATTCACAACTCTTCATGTCAATTTGCATTTTTTTTTTTTTGTAAATCTGGAACTGTTTCTTGTAATTTTACAATTTTGCTATTATAAATAATTAACATATTCTTGCCCATTTTTTTGTCAGTTTTCTCTAATATTTTAGAGTTTTTCTTCTTTAATTTGCAGCTTTTTTTGTTCATTTCATTTATCTTTATTATCCACAAATGTGGAAATTTGTCTGTGGCTTCACACACACAATATAAAGTAAAATAAATCACAGCACATAACAGATAACACTAGGCACAACACAAATTACAAACAATAAGGACATGAGCCAGACTACAATAAAAATTACACATTCAAAAGAGTTATTACATTTGGTATAAAAGACTTCTTTGATGTTCCTTTTTACTACACCAGCTCTATAACGCCTTCCAGATGGCAATTTAATGAATTCTGTACAGAGGAGGGTGAACAGGATCTGATGCAATTTGGCTGGCTTTGTCTTTCACTTGAGTTTTATGTATACATGCAAGTTGTCTCTGTTCTTTTGCTATGATTTTGCTGGCTGTATTTATAATTCTAGAGAGTCTATGTCTGTTTTTAACTCCCAGGTATCCATACCACATATGCATATTAAAAGTTAATACACTTTCTACCAGACCTTTATACACCATCTCTAAAATATCTTTATCTATTGACTTTATTAATAAAATACAAATGCAACACTGGTTTTTTTTAAAGATCTAATCAGTGTTTACTGTAAAAACTAAAGTGCTGTGAAAAAATGTTCCTAGGTATTTAAATTCACTATTTCCACAGACTGATTATTCATTAAGGTGAGAGCTCCTCACAGGCCTTATGGTTCCCTCCAATAAGCAGCTCCTTGGTCTTACTCTCATTAAGAAAAAGAGCACTACTTTCACATCATTTAATGAGCTCAGCAATTTCTCCTGTCAACAACAGGCCAACTAACACTATATCATCTGCATATTTATACAGTTGGCACATTATATTTGTAGTGGACATTTTTAACGGATCATTAGGTGTGGTTGCAATCACCCCAGAGTGTCTGTCAGAACACTTATTTATGTTCAGACGAGGGAAGAATGAAGCAGACCAGGTATTGTGTTCAAAATGTTTAAGCTTAACCCCTTGCACTCCGGGCAATTTTCCTAAAAATGCCAAAAAAAAAAAAACGTGCCCAAAGTAAATCGAAAGCTGTTATTCAACCCTTTGCAGCATCTTCATGGGGTTGGTGTCATTTAAAAGAAAACACTTTGAATTTTTTGGCAAAAAAAACATGATCTCTCTACATGCTCCGGCCACTGAGTTACAGTCATCTAAACATACTGAACTTGAAGAAAATAAATTTGGACACGGTGTTTTTTTGGATACAAATGCTTGCAAATAACACACAGCTGTCCGATCCGGCTGGAAAATGCAACAGAAATGTAGAACCAAGTGTTATCAAGCTGAGATCCAAATTTGGTAACAATACCACAAAAAATGAATATTTTACACAGCTTTGTTCTCAGGCTGTTCCCTGGCGTTTTGGAACTGTGTCAAATTGTGCCAAATGGCACAGTTTGGAAAAATGTCTGTAACTTTTGAATAATTCAATGTAGAATCTTCATTTTGGGCTCTAATGAAAGGTCACATTCAGGGCTGTGTCTGTGTGTGTGTGTGTGGGGGGGGGGGTTGTCCCCCCCCCCGCAACAAAGGACGGAGTTCGGCCCTCGCTACATGACGGATTACACTCCTTGCATGTTTCCACAGCAGCGCTGTCACAGCGGCCCCCCCCCCCCATCGCTACTGTGTGTGTGTGTGTGTGTGGGGTTGTCCCCCCCCTCGCTACAGAAGACGGCCATCGCTACATGATGGAATAGACTCATATACTTCCCCCCGCGGACCGGGGGCGTTCGGACCGTGAACGCCCCCCCCGCTCCTCTTCTGCAGCGGGGGGGGGGGGGCGTTCACGGTCCGAACACGGCAAATGAACCGTTTATCGCGGCGCACGCACTTCGTACTTCGTGCGCGGTACAGTTGTAATTTACCGATCGGTCAAAAGTCATTTTTGGATTACAGTTTTCAGGGAGAAATAATAATTTAGCTTATAACACCTTACCTCTTCACAGCAGCAGAGTCCTGGCGAACTTCTCTTCCCCATTGTCAGACGAACGCGATGCTGGTCCGCTCGTGGATCCCGATCAAAACATAATTCCAATATTGCGGTTTTGGTGAATGATTTACGACCTTTGTCGTCGGCCTCCGTCGGTCTATGATGACGGAAGAGAATCCTAATCCTATTCTGCTGGAATGAGTGCAGGTCCCACTTGTGGGTGTTCTCCATGCTGCTGGGTGAGCCTGGGTCTGTAGCAGGTTCGTCCAGCGTCCTTTGTTTTCATCTGCTGCAACAGTAAATATCTCTTCACCCAGCCCGAATTTCTGTGCTTCAATTGGCTCCTGCATTCACACTAGGTGGGTCCTCCTTCCTTGGTTTTCATTCATTGGCTCTTCATGGTTTCAGAAACCCAATTCAAGGCTCTTATTAGTCGAATGAGAGGTCAATCAGATGAACTAATCTGTTCGCGGCTGTCTGCAGCTTTTTTTTTCAGTGGTGCTTGGAGGCCAGCACCATCTCAATCTGCACCATCATCAGTATATCATGCGTCATGCGTCCGAGCGCGCTCTCGTGCACCCTCGTGCGCCCTAGGACGCAGAGACTTGCCCGCCCGCGGAACAATGGAGTGCAAGTGGTTAAGTAGGGGTGTGGTTCTACAAAGATAAAAAATAAAACAACATTAGTTAGTAGCTATACAGTCATCCATCCATCCATCCATCCATCCATCCATCTTCTACCGCTTTTCCGGAGGTCCAGGTCACGGAGGCAGCAGTTTAAGAAGAGAAGCCCACTCTTCTCTCTCCCCAGCCACCTGCTCCAGCTCTTCAGAGAGGATACCAAGGCATTCCCAGATCAGCTGGGAGAAATAGTCTGTCCACCGAGTCCTGGGTCTGCCCCGGGGTCTCCTCCCAGTGGGACGTGCCCGAAACACCTCAAGTGGGAGGCGTCCAGGAGGCATCCTAATCAGATGCCCATACCACCTCAACTGACTCCTTTCAATGTGGAGGAGCAGCAGTTCTACTCTGAGCCTCTCCCGGATGACTGAGTTCCTCACCCTATCTCTGAGGGTGAGTCCAGCAATCCTACAGAGAAAGCTCATTTCAGCCGCTTGTATCCGCGATCTCGTTCTTTCGGTCATTACCCAAAGCTCGTGACCATAGGTGAGAGTAGGAACGTAGATTGACTGGTAAATCGACAGCTTTGCCTTAGAACTCAGCTCCCTCTTCACCACAACAGACTGGTACAACGTCCGCATCACTGCAGATGCTGCTCCGATCCGTCTGTCAATCTCTCACTCCATTTTCTCCTCACTCGTGAATAAGACCCCAAGATACTTAAACTCCTCCACTCGGGGCAGGAGCCTGTCCCCAACCCAGAGAGGACAATCCACCTTTTTCCGGCTGAGGACCATGGACTCGGACTTGGAGGTGCTGATTCTCATCCCAGCCGCTTCACACTCAGCGGCAAACCGTCCCAGCAAGAGCTGTAGGTCATTGCTGGATGAAGCCAACAGGACAACATCATCTGCAAACAACAGAGATGAGAGATGAGATCCTGTGGTCACCAAGCATGACACCCTCCATTCCCTAGCTGCGCCTAGAAATCCTGTCCATAAAAATTATGAACAGGATTGGTGACAAAGGGCAGCCCTGGCGGAGTCCAACTCTCACTGGGAATGAGTCCGACTGAGTGTTGGCAATACGAACCAAACTCTCACAACGGTCGTACAGAGACCGAATAGCTTGTAACAACAAGCCCGATACCCCATATTCCCGAAGCAGCCCCCACAAAAAACCATGAGGGACGCAGTCAAATGCCTTCTCCAAGTCCACAAAACACATGTAAACTGGTTGGGCAAACTCCCACGAACCCTCAAGAATTCTCAAGAGGGTAAAGAGCTGGTCCGATGTGCCACAGCCAGGATGAAAACCACATTGCTCCTCCTGAATCCGAGGTTCGACCAACGGCCGGACTCTCCTCTCCAGTACCTTGGCATAGACCTTCCCAGGGAGGCGGAGGAGTGTGATCCCTCTAAAGTTGGAGCACACCCTCCGGTCCCCTTTTTTGAAGAGAGGAACCACCACCCCAGTTTGCCATGCCAAAGGCACTGCCCCTGACCTCCACGCAATGTTGCAGAGGTGTGTCAACCATGACAGCCCAACAACATCCAGGGCCTTGAGGTACTCAGGGCGAATCTCGTCCACCCCCGGGGCCCGGCCACCAAGGAGATTTTTAACCACCTTGGTGACCTCAGCTCCTGTGATAGGTGAGTCATCCCCCTCGTCCACAAACCCTGCTTCCTCTGTGGAAAGCGTATCAGTGGGATTGAGGAGATCCTCGAAGTATTCCTTCCACTGCCCGACGATATCCCCAGTTGAAGTCAGCAGCGCCCCATCTGCACCATACACAGTGTGAACAGGGAGCTGCTTTCTCCTCCTGAGCTGCCGGACAGTTTGCCAGAATCTCTTCGAGGCCAACCGAAAGTCTTGCTCCATGGCCTCACCAAACTCCTCCCATACCAGGGTTGTTGCTTCAGCAACCACCCGAGCTGCACTCTGCTTGGCCTCAGAATCAGAATCAGAATAGATTTATTGCCAAGTACATTAACAGATCACTGATAACATACGAGAGAATTTGACTTGACACAGAAAATGAACCTGCATTTCCAGTGACGCGGCAGCATCAGAGATGCGCCTGCCAACAGGATAGTGGGTACAGTAGCATGAATAAGAATAATACGAGGAACAATAGGAAGGAGCAAAAAAATCATTGATTCAAAATACTGCCGGCACACCTCAGCTGCTTCGGGAGTCCCACAAGCCAACCAAGCTTGATAGGACTCCTTCTTCAGCTTAATGGCCCCCCTCACCACTGGTGTCCACCACTTGGTTCGGGGGTTGTCACCACGAGATGCACCGACCACCTTGCGGCCGCAGCTCTGGGCTGCCGCTTCAACAACAGAGGTGGAGAACATGGCCCATTCAGACTCCATGTCTCCAGACTCCCTCGGAATGTGGTTGAAGTTCTTCCGGAGGTGGGAGTTGAAGACCTCCTGGATAGGGGCCTCAGCCAGACGTTCCCAGCACACCCTCACTATACGTTTGGGTCTACCAGGTCTGAATGGTTTGCCTCTGATAGGGTCACCCAAGACAAACTGGTCCTGGGTGAAGGGCCAGACTAAGAATGATCCAACAGACTCTCATGATAAATTCTATACCAAGGATTCAGTGTACCCCTCCCGGTTTGGGGTTACCGGGGCCCCACCCTGGAGCCAGGCCTGGGGGAGGGGCTCGATGGCTAGCATCTAGTGGTTGGGTTTCCACCCATGGGACCCAGCTGGGCTCAGCCCGAAGGAGTTACATGGGTCCGCCCTCCAGTGGGCTCACCACCTGCAGGAGGTATCATGGGGGTCCGGTGCTATGTGGATTAGGTGGCAGTCAAAGGCGGAGACCTTGGCGGACTGATCCCAAGCTATACAGTCATGTGAAAAAATTAGGACACCCTGTATAAGACTGTGTTTTTTTAACATATTTGGACATATGGATATTTAATATCAATGTTTAAAATACTGGGAGATTCATGTAATACAACTAAACAATTAAAAATGAATTAAAGACTTTTTTTTTCAAATTTTCTGTGAAATGTAATTCGAAACAAATAGTGAGGAATAAATTAGGACACCCCCCCATCTTTTTTAGGACACCCCCACATTCTTTCCCACTTACAATGGCTAAAATAAATTAAAAATATGCAAATAAAAACTAAAACAAGGTTTGACATAGATACGTGAACATTTCTTAATAAAGAACTGAATATTTAAAGGGGTGTCCAAATTTTTTCACATGACTGTATATGGTACTCAACTTAAATCACAACTACAGTGTACATATCTGGATCAATATAAGTAAGTACTGTCAATGAACTTATTAACAGTCAAATAAGCACAATATAATTTAACTCAAACATTAGCTAGATAACTACTAACCGACCGAGCAATAGATGAGCAAAACACACAACTGAAATGTCAGCCTGCTAACATATGTCTTCACATCGATTAGCCGATTAACGGCTAGCAATTAACTCTATTAACGTGCCACAACTGGCACAAGCAAAAGAGCATACTTCAAAAAAGTAACTCAACAACATGCAGACAACAGAGCAGTCCAGCACTCATAGTCCTTACTTTTTCTGGACGCACACAGCAACAGAGAACACAATACTCAGCGTGGTACTTCGTATTCCAAACAGTAGTCCAAGAATAAAGTCTGAGTGCACTGCGTTTAGGGGGGTCACACTGCATCGGAATTTTGAGTCACATGCAAATGCAGCACAGAGCCTTTTGTACAGCTGCCCCCAAATTTGGTGTACAAATTGTACATCAGTGAGGTCCTAGGTTGTAGTCAAATCCTCAGGCAAAGATGGCAGCTGGATGAGCCGTACTACTGGACAAGTGTAGGTGCTTCACTTAGACAACCACCTTTCTCACACAGCCATCTGCTCCAGAGATGACGGTTATCACTGTTCCTACTTGCCAAAGTGCTCTTGGAGTCTGCTGATCAATGATGAGAACTACAGTTCCAACAGAAATGTCATCCTTCTCAGTAGGCCTTTTCTGCTGTTCTTGTAAGGTGGGCAAGAAGTGGTGTATGTAGTTCTTCCAGAAATGATCTGCTAGGACTTGAGTGTGCCTCCATCTCTTGCAACTGAGCAGTTCAGATTCTGGGTATACAACCTGAGGCAGGGACGAGTCCAGCCACCCTATCAGCAAGGAATTAGGTGTGATGGGATCTGGATCTGCAATGTCTGCGGACACATAACCCAAAAATCTGGAGTTGAGGATGCTCTCTACTTCAATCAGAACTGTTCTCAATACCTCTTCTGTCACAGTCTAAGCTTGTAAGGTGGTGCGGATTGCTGTCTTCAAAAACCGTACTTCTCGTTCCCAAGAACCACCAAAGTGAGGAGCATTGGGTGGTTTGAAGAGGAACTGGATCTGTTCAGCTGCCAATTGATCTCTGATGTTAGGCTTCAAGGCACTGAAGGCTTCAGACAGTTCCTTACTTCCTCCCTTGAAGTTGGTGCCTTGATCGGAGAGAAGCTCGAAGGGTTTCCCATGGCAAGCTATGAAGCATCGGGGTGACATCAGGAATGAATCAGCATCCATTTTAGTCAGCAGGTCTAGGTGGATGGCTCGTGTGGTGAGACATTTGTATAAGATACCCCATCTCTTCTCAGTTCATCGTCCTACTTTGATGAGCACAGGACTGAAGCGGTCCATCCCTGTTGAATAGAAGGCAGGTCGGAAGACGGTCAAGTTTGAAGGTGGCAAATCTGCCATTCTTGGGACTTCAGGTTTGCCTCTCCATTTTCTGCACTCTGCACAGTTGTGTTGATGTCTTCTGATGGCTTCTCTTCCCTTTAGAATCTAGTATTTCCTGTGCAGCTCTGCAAAGACACGTTAAGCCCCAGGGTGATGCAGCTGGTGGTCAACATGTTATATCTGTCATGAGCTGAGCTGGTGGTTCCCAAGCTCAGGCTTCATGACGGTTTCCTGTTTCATATCATCTGTGTTTTATGCTACCTTTGGCTTTCCATATATTTTTCTGTGCCTCCTGCCTCTGGTAGCCACTTCCCCCTTTCCTGTCAGTTTCTGACAGGTGATTCCAATCTGTCATTGTCTGTTCCTCTCTCTGCTCAGGTTCACCCAGTCATGCCTACACACATACACACACACACACAATCATTCACACCTGCTCTCACTCAACCCAACACACACCCATTCAGTCCTCTCTCACACACACTCCCCCAGGCACACCGGCAATCACTTTAGTCATTATGTTTGGTATTATTTAAGCTTTGCTTGCACTCCTGTGATTGTCGGTGCATTGTATTGTCATCTGCCTGCACGCAGTAAGTCGTTCTGTTCAGCCTTCTCCTTATTTTTGGACTTTTTCCCCTGGACAATGTTTGCTGTTGTTTCCTCAGAGCTTTGCTCCAACACATCCATGTAAGTCCTCCTTCCTGATTTACATTTCTTGTTTTTCCCCAGCGGCCAGTGTTACCCTGAGGCTGATGTGAACTGTTATTCTCTAGTCCAAAACTTGACTTTACTGAACTGTATTTGCCTGCTGTGCAGCCTACCTTTAGGAATCTTATGTTGGGGTTGTAGCCCTTTGATTCATGGTTATAAAACTCACTCTTCATTCGCAAGTGGGCTCATTTCTTCTCATTTGTGTGTGTGTGTAATGTGCACACTTGTGATAGTATCGGGAGTTTTGTGACTGGGTGAGAAGGATCTAGAAGAATGGGGTGCAGAACTTCTTGACTCACACTTTCACATCGGTGGAGTCGACCTACTACCCAAATGAGATCAGAAGGCTCACCATATTCAGAGGCATGGGTAAGCAGTTGGCTGCTGGCTGGAATGGCCTTCCCAGCTTTGATTAGTGCAAACTCTTCTGGAAAACTCACCATCTGGGCATGTCTGAGGAGGGCCAACTCAGCTTTGTTGAAGTCATCAGCTGTAGGCTGAGTACTCTAACTAACTACTAACTAACTAACTAACCTGCACTTATATAGCGCTTTTCTAGTCACAAAGACCACTCAAAGCGCTTTCATTAATACTAACCCTCTATTCTAAGGGCCTATAGGAAACAGATATCTAGGGACAATTTAGAACAGCCAATTAACCTAACATGCATGTTTTTTTGGCATGTGGGAGGAAACCGGAGAAATCCCGGAGTAAACCCACGCAACACGGGGAGAACATGCAAACTCCACACAGATCACTGTTGGTCGGGGGCTGGGATCGAACCCACGATCCCATGATCCCCACAATCCCCCGGCCAAGGGTAAACTGTGCTGCCGCAGTGCTAACCACTGCGCCACCGTGCAGCCCACCACTGCGCCACCGTACTCCCATTGGTTGCTCCAATTAACGACTGTGTGGTGGCTTCCAGGAGTTCTGGTAGGTGTTAAACTGCTAGATATCAGGTATGGATAGACTAGTTGACCCTGATAGCAGGCCACAGAATGCTGTCTTCCTCAGTTCCTCCAAATCTTCTGTCAGGTTTCCTGCTGGTGCTGTTGACAAGTGGTCAGCTGATAACTGAAGGAAGGAAGGTCCTTGACTCCAGCGATTCTCTCCAACAAGTTGAGACAGCGTCTTTCCTCTTGTTATGTCATCTGCAGGATTGGTGGCTGAGTCAGGCTGTAGGATTAGATACTGTAACTCTTGGATCTCTGCAACTCTCGTCCCCACAAATACTTCATATCGACAGGAGTCAGACTGAAGCCAGTTAAGTACTATGGTTGAGTCCATCCAATACACCACCTCCTGGATGTCAAGCATGAGCTCTCTCCTCAGTACTGAAGCCAGTTGTGCTCCTGCCAGGGCTCCGCAGAGTTCCAATCAGGGATTGAGAGTTGCTTCTTGGGTGCAACTAGATCTAGCTGCCAGGAAAGCCACAGAGACTTGTCCTTTACCATGGTCAGTGCGTAGGTATGCAACAGACCCACAGGCATACTCTGAGATGTCACAGAACACATGAATGCTATGGCTGCTGTTGCTGCAGGGTTGGCGTAACATCTTGGCAGCGTTATCTGTGACAGCTCGAGCAGTTCCTTCTCCTATACCTGCCAAGCTTGGAGCAAGTTTTCTGGTAGCTGTGGATCATCCCATCCTCTTTTCTTGTCCCAGAGCCTCTGTATGACGAGCTTGGCTTTGGTGGTGTATGGGAGGATGAATCTGAGAGAGTTGTACTGCTGGGTTAGCCATTGGTAGATATTGCGCATAGTTGGTTCTGAAGGTTCACTCTGGTGCTGCTTGTAGCAAAGCGTGTCAAACTTGCACTACCATCAGAGTCCGAGGGTGCATTCCTGAGGGTCAACATCTCCTGAGTGAACCAGAGTACAATGCCCTTAGACTGAGACTCCTTTGGGAGGTGATTGATGATTGTGGGGACAATACTGGCTCATTCCCATAGTTTGAATCCACCCTCCAGGAGGAGGGAGTGTAGCCGATCCATTAGCTTCTTAGCTTGTGCTTCAGAGGGCAGGCTCTGTAAACAGTTGTCAATATAGAAGCAGTATTCTATTGACAGATGAACATCTTCTCCTGGCTCTGTATGCCACTGAACATGGGACTGGAGTGCGAAGGTGGCAGAGCACGGACTGCAGGTTGTCCCAAAGGGCGGTACTTGCCACTTGTAAACGGTGGGTTCTTGTTCTACCTTCACGTCGCGCCACAAGAAACGAAGGAATGGTTTGTCCTCTTCTAGCAGTCAAACCTGATGAAACATCCCCTTTACATCACTGCTGATGGTGACTGGATGTTCCCTGAAATGAAGGAGCACTCCAATCAGGCTAGCCCCCAGTGTGGGCCCTGGTAGGAGGTGGTTATTCAGGCTCTGGCCTTGGAAAGTGAAGGAGCAGTTGAAGACTATCTGAGCCTTTCCACTGTGGTGCACCATGTGGTGTGGGATGAACCACGAGTGGCTGCCTTTGGCTGCTTCTGTTGGTGATAAGGGTGTGATGTAGCCTGCATCAAGAAGCTTGTGGATTTTCCTGTTATACGTTACTGCTTTGTCTGGTTCTATAGTTAGCCGCCTTTCTGTCCCACGTAGATGGGCCACTACTGCCTCCTTTGGTGCATGGCATGTGTGTGTGGGAGGGTTGCTTCCACAGTAAAGGGGTGGTGTAATGTCTCACGCCGTCCACTGAGACTCGAGTGGTCTTGTCCTCAAGCAGTTGGACTGCCTCTGCATCTTGCTTTGACCTGGTAATAACACATTCACTTCTGTATGGCAGAATATCCAGCTGCCACAGTTTCTCAATGGATCAGAAGAGCTCAGCTTCTGGAGGGATGCAAGAAGTGAAGAGGCACTGTTGTGGTGACAGCTGATGGCACAGGAGGCTAGATGGGCTTTGTAGAGTCCAGCCTAGTCTGGTGTGTACAGCTGCCAGTCCACCAGGTGGACCTAGTCGTACAGGTCCCACTGGAGTGATGAGATGTGGGTAATCTGTCCCAATAAGTAATAATGGTTGTGCATTCTTGATGTCTGGTAGTGGCAGGTCCTTCAGGTGCTTGTATTTGTCCTGTAGAGCCTTCACTGGGTACATATGGCAAGCTAGGCCAAGTTTCTTGACAGGAAATGCTCTATGGATCTTGAAGGACTTACTAGGAAGTGATGCAGAAGCAACAGAAAATGATACTGCGTTTCCGTGGGTGGTGCAAACCTCTTGCCAGATGGTGAGTAGTGCTAGATCTTCAGCTTCGCTGTGAAGCCCTAATCAATCAGCAGCCTTGTGTAGGAGTATGGTCCGCTCCGCTCCATCATCTAAAATAGCGTAGGTCTCTAGCACCTTGTTGCCGCTCTGAAGGAAGATACAAGTCAACTTGAGTAGCATCTGACTGCTACTTGTAGGCCGAGCTATGTACAGTGTCTCGGAGACGGAACTCACCAAGCAGGTGCTGGTTTCAGATGCTTTAGGCTTGCTAGATGCAGTGCTAGCTGGGCTGGTGTTGACCTGGAGTTGATGTAGAATCTCAAGGGGCTTTCTTTCACACTGCTTGTATTTGTCCTTGAGGGTGCACTTAGCTGCCTGATGCTCACCACCACATCTCCAACAACTTTTGTTGGCCTTAATCCACTCTGTCTTCTGCTCTTTAGACAAGAGCTTAAAGTTGCTGCACTGATTCAGGTAGTGTTGCACGTTGTCGCAAAAGGGGCAGTATTTCTTTGGCTTCTCCTTTGTACACATGGATGGAGGGTTCTCTGACCTAGCTTTTACCTCATTTGACTCACTACCATGGAATGCGTTGGTCTTTGTGCGGAGCCTGCTTCTCTTTTGTTGAGCTGTTGCAGTACTGGTCTCTATTAATCTGTACACAAATCTCATATTCAAGCCAATCAGCCAAGTCAAGCAACGTTGGAATAGGAGTCCAGATGGGATTCACAAATCTCTGAAAGCTAGCTCTTAGGTTATGTGGTAACTTAGCTAAGAGGTGAGATACATGTGAGCTGCACCTCAGTTCTGTCCAACCTTGGTCTCCCAGCTGGTGTAACATGCCTACTTGTGCATGGACCTGTAGGGCAAATGACTTGAAGGCTCTGGTGTCACCACTCCTGATGTTAGGTCCGTCCATCAGATTGGAGATCTGCTTCAAAGCCAGTTGTTGAGGTTGGCCATACATATTGGTGAGTGCTCTCATGGTGTCAGTGAATGGGAACAGGCTGTTATTGTATGAATCAGCAATGAGTAGGGCTTCTTCACACTTCAGGTGATCTGTCAGTATTTGAAACTTAAAGCGCTCTGGAGCATAAGGAGGAAGTATGTTGTCTAGTGCAAGCTTCAGTCTCGCAAAATCACATGGATCTTCATGGATGAGATCAGGAATAGTTGGCCTGGGTCCACCATATGTCTCCAACTGTGAGTGTGGGTGTCATAATGCTGTTCAGGTGGATGTAGGTGATCGTATGGATGTGAGTGGATATCACCTGGGCGACAGCCATCTATTGGCCTGTGGCAGTCGTCGTGATCATAATCATTGCTAGAATCATGAGGGGGATGGAAGTGATCACCAGCATGACTTCTGTAATCAGGGGGAGGTCTGCCTTCTTACCTACAGTTGTGAGCATCCTGATAGGCTCTGGAACTAGGCTGTTGATGTGACGCAATTGACTGCCGGTAACTGTTGCCATAGTGATGAGAGGGATGGAAGCTGTCATCAGGGTGGTTGTGGGCAGCCTCATATTGGGAGTGATACCTCTCCTCACATGGCTGGAGAAGGTCGTCATGGTGACGGTGAGTGTCATCAGGTTGAGGATGACCCTTTGCATCAGGCTGACTGGTGGTGGCACCATGATGAGGAAGCTAACTGTCAACAATCGGATAGGAAACATCACATCTCTCCTACTGGTGATGTGGCTGCAACTGCTCCACTGCACTTGCTCCTAGAGATGGCGGGGACCTTTGTTCCTTTGGTGTTGTTGATGGAAAGTCTCTGTACCGAGGTGATGACTCTCCTGAAGTAGTAGACTGTCAGTGAGCTCCTCAATTAGCTCACCCTGGCTGCCTTGAGGGTGTGGAGGCTCATTGCTGTGGCGCACCTGTGAGGCACTTCCTTGCTGACGTGGGTCCTGATGACTGCTAAACGGCGTTGGCTTATATGCACGTATTGATGAAGTCTCTTCCTCATGGCATCTGGGCCTTGGCTTGAACTATGAAGCTAAGGCAAAAGAGCTGTAGATAATATCTGTAAGGTGCTGTACATCTTGTCGCAGTTGGTCACTTCATGTTGTGCATGTAATTGAAAACCTCAGTTGAAGTAGGCTGTCTGATCTGCTCATCAGCTGGACTATGGTGCCTGATGGGATAAAAAACCTCATAGTCCTGAAGATATGATGGCAGGTGGCTACGCCTGTATGGATGTTCTCTACATCATGTTCTCTCTGTCTCTCATCTTGCCTGAATATCTTGAGCTGAAGTGGTTCCTACTAATCCAGCTTGAAGGATCATAAACTGTAGTAGAGAATTTTAATGGATTGTTAGGTGTGGTTGCAATCACCCCAGAGTGTCTGTCAGAACACTTATTTATGTTCAGATGAGGAAAGAATCAAGAATGAAGCAGGCCAGGTATTGCGTTCAAAATGTTTATAGGCGTTGCTTGAGTAGGTGTATGGTCCTACAAAGATAAAGAATAAAACAACATTAATTAGTAGCTATATACGGTACTCAACTTAAATCACAGCTACAGTGTACATATCTGGATCAAAATAGGAAATATAAGGACGTACTGTCAATAAACTTATTAACAGTCAGATAGACACAATATAATTTTACTCAAATATTAGCTAGATAACTACTAACTTACTGAGCAACAGATGAGCAAAACACACAACTGAAAAGTCAGACTGCTAACATGTTTCCTTACATCGATTCGTGGCTAGCAATTAACTATTAACACACCACAACTGGCACAAGGCAAAGGAGCATACTTCACAAAAGTAACTCAACAACATGCACAGACAACAGTGAAGTCCAACACTCATAATCCTTACTTTTTTTGGATGTACACAGCAACGGCAAACACAATACTCAGTCTGATGCTTCGTATTCCAAACAGTAGTCCAAGAATAAAGTCTGAGTGCGCTGCGTTCAGGAGGCTCGTGCTGCGTTGGAATTGTGAGTCACATGTGTGCGCAGCACAGAGCCTTTTGTACAATATTCATGATTTGTATCTCATTGGAGAACAGTGGTGGCAGCACGGTGGAATAGTGGTTAGCACTGTATCAGCACAGCAAGAAGGTCACAGGATCAATTCCACCCCTGACCATTGTGGGTTCAATCCCACCCCCAGACCATCAGTGACCCTTCTGTGGGGAGTTTTTATGTTCTCCCCATGTCTGGGTGGGTTTACTCCGGGTACTCCGGTTTCCTCCCACAGGCCAAAGACATGTGGATTAGGTTAACTGGCATAAATTGAGGATTCTAAATTGTCCTTAGGTATGAATGTGAGAGTGAATGGTTGTCTATCTCTCTGTGTTGACCCTGCGATGGACTGGTGATCTGTCCAGGGTGTACCCTGCCTCTCCCAAAGATGTTGGGATAGGCTCCAGCCCCCCCGCGACCCGAAAAGGATTAAGTGGTAGAAGATGGATGGATAAATGGAGGGGAACAGAACAGGAGAAAGCACACAGCCTTGAGGTGCTCCTGTATTCAAAATAACTACGTATGTCAGAGGTGATACCATTACATCTCACTCTCAGTGGTTGAGCTGTTAGAAATTCTTTAATCCACTCATTAGTTAATTTATTCTGTCATAAATTTATGACTGTTTTTCTTAAAAATTGTGAGTTTTTCAAAACAACAGTGAACCACTAAAATATGGACAAAAGAGCCACAGATTGCTGACCCCTGCTGTATGGGTTCTATCTGTTTTATTACTGGATGTCACACTAGAGCTCCACTGTCAATCCAAAAGCTATCGCTTGCCCACACCTGCTGCCACCAACCATTTCCCTGCTTTTTCCTCTATCAACTAGCAGGGTAATTCTGATAACTGCTAGAAATGTGTTTCCCAGGTTCACTTGAGCCTGTCCGTTGTTTAGAGTGGGTTAAAATTTAATAAGAGGAATCAAAATCACTTAAGCACTGCTAAGCTAATGGGGCTAACAGCAAATAACCATGGGACACCATGCACATAAATTAATAATAAAATAGGACAGATAACAATAGGGCGTAAGGTATATGTTTCAAGTGTTTCACAGGTTCATTACAACCCATGTGGCATTATTAGGAATAGGTAAATATTTAATAACAGGAATAAACAACATGATAGCTATGCTAACCTAACTGGCAGTTGTGATTTCAGTTCAGTGCAATAATCTGCTGCGACTCATCATTAAGTGGATCTCTTCATAACAGGTTCTTGGTGGTTCTTGTCTTCTCAGATGATGGCAATAGAAATTCTGGTATCTAGTGCTGTGAATTTTCCAAGATGGTAATATTTTCTGGGAGATGGTTCCATTTTGGAATTGCTCTTTGGAAAAAGGAATACTTGTACTGATTCACATTTTCTTTCAGCTGGAAACTGTCATGTTGAGAGAATGATCAGCTCACTTGCAGGGATCTTACACCAACAAACACACATGACACAGAGAAGCTGTGTTTAAACACAATTTTATTAATCAAAAGAGCATGAAGTTAGAAAAAGACGCCACTCGCCAGAGGAGAACCCAGCCTGTAATGGAGAGATGAGAGCTGATTAATGAGAGGAGGGAGACAGGAATGGAAATCTGAGAAAGCAACTTCCGGGAGGCGAGCAGAGAACCCGACAGAGGAACCCAGCAGGAACAGGTAAACCAGCGAGATGGAGCTAGCAGGGAGTAGGGAAGGCATGGAACTGGGTGAGGTGTCTGACCGGGTGGAATGAAGCAGCCTGGAGCGATGATGGAAATGATGGAGCAGGTGAGCGCACAATGAGCCCCAGAGACGCACCACAAAGATGGCAGCAATCTGGAGAACTGGAGGAGAACAGGGATTAGCAAAGGGTTCCCAAAAGAGCTATAACTTACTTGCTTGTTTGTTTAGGCAGTATACCCAACGAGCTAGCGCTGAAGCATTCACAAACTGGTCCTTTTCAGCGCTGGTGGCAAAGAGACAGGAGGTGCATCCACTCATGCAGGTGTAGTGATTACCTGCAGAGCTGGGGAAACTCTCACAGGAAGGGAGGGGGAGCGCGCACTCACCTGATCATGACAGTGTCCCCCCCCCAAGGGGCGCCTCCTGGTGGCCGACTGGGCTTGTTGGGGTGAGCTTTGTGAAAGGCCCAGACCATCCCCTTATTATGGAAGTGGGAGCCTGGGATCCATGACCTTTCTTCGAGTCCGTAGCTCTTCCAGTGGACCAGATATTGAAGCCCTTGGCCCCGACGGTGAACGTCCAGAATCCTCTGGACGGTGTAGGTGGTCTGTCCATCAAGGATCCGAGGAGGAGGAGGCGGCTTCGGGGGTGGGGGTGGGGTACAGAGAGGGCTGGTGGAGAGGGGCTTGATTCTGGAGATTTGAAATGTGGGGTGAATGTGGAGCGTTGGTGGAAGCTCCAGGCAGACCGTCACATCGTTAATGAACCGGGAGGTGGTAAACGGGCCCATGAAGTGAGTGAAAGTTGCCAGGACTCTGTCTTCAGGGGAACCTGGTCCGCCGGCAGCCACATGCGCTGCCCAACTGAATACTTGGGCGCTGGAACTCACCTGCAGTCCGCATACTGACAATTCCACTCAGTAGAGTGGAAGAGAGCAGCCAGGGTGGCCCTCCAGAGCCGATGGCAGCGACGAGTGTGGGCCCCCACAGATGGTATGGCAACCTCCCTCCTCCGCCATAGGCAATGTGGGGGGGGGGGGGTACCTCATGGAGGCCTCAAAGGGTGTTAATCCTGTAGACGATGAGACTGCAGAGTTGTGGGAATACTCCACCCTGGTCAGATGGGTGCTCCATGTGGATGGGTTGCAGGATGCCACACATCTTAGGGCAGCCTCCAGGGATTGGTTGGCGCGCTCAGCCTGCCTGTTGCTTTGTGGGTGGTACCCAGACGTGAGGCTGACCGTGGTGCCCAAGGAGCGGCAAAAGGATTTCCAGATGTGGGAGGTGAACTGTGGACCCCAGTCAGACACAATGTCCAGTGGAATGCCATGCAGCCATGGGTGGTCAGCAGGTTGGTGGTCTCAGAAGCGGAGGGCAGCTTCGGGAGGGGCATCAGATGGATAGATTTGGAGAAGCAATCCACGTTGTTGAGGATAACAGTGTTGCCCTGTTTGTCAATTTGAAGAAGTCCCGTTCGGCTGTCTCGGACCAGGTGAAAGGCACCTTGACTGAGGTCAGCTGACACAGAGGCTGTACTACCCCACTGTAATCTTTGATGAAATGGCGATAAAAATTTGTAAACCCCAAGAAGCGCTGCAGCTCCTTGCGGGACTGGGGTGTAGGCCAATCTATCACAGCCTTCACCTTGGCTAGGTTGGCCCTCAGTTCCCCCTCAGCAACAATAAACCCTAGGAAGGAAGTGAAGTGGGTGAAGAACTCGCACTTTTCAGCCTTCACAAAGAGCTGGTTTTCCAGGAGCCGCTGTAACACAGCCCTGACATGCATTGCATGCTCCTCTGGCATGTGGGAAAAGATCAAAATGTCATCAAGGTAGACAAAAACAAATTGATTAACCATATCGCGGAGGACGTCATTAATCATGTGCTGGAAGGTGGCAGGGGCATTGGTGAGCCCGAAGGGCATCACAAGATATTCAAATTGCCCCAAGTGTGTTTTAAAGGCCGTCTTCCACTTGTCCCCTTTGCGAATACAGACCAGATGGTATGCTTTGTGATATGTCGATATATGTATATATATATGCAATATGATGGTATGCGATAATGTCGTGATGTTTAATGGAGTAGGCAGTTTAGTCGTGAGGATGCCTACTTCCCGCACAAGCCGTAAAGAAAGGAAATTTTGTTCTGCCCCTGAATCAATTAATGCCATCACCCTCCTCTCGACCCCCGGCAACTGAATGAGGGCCGAGATAGAAAAGTTACCAGGGGGACAAATAAGGTTCCCGCCCGTCAGACCCCCCACAGCTACTGACGGGTCATATCTTTTTGGCTTCAGATGGCAGTCAAAGAGTTTGTGCTCTAGATAGCCACAGTACATGCACGCACCAACTCTATTCCATCACTGGCGCTCCTCCAGCACCAAATGGGCTTGGCCTGTCACGACCTGAACGCTATCTTTCTCTGCGTTCAGGTTGTCCAGTGTCGCTCCTGCTCCGGGGTAGTCCGTGCCGGGTCTTCCATGGCCCGCTCTTTGACAGCGCCCAGCTGATTGCCAGCTGTCTAGTTCAGCTGCGCTGGGACAGCTGTCTCCTATCTCCAATCTCCTCCTCCATTTAAGCGAGCAGCCGAGAGTCACTCGTCGCTGCGACCTCACTTTGGAAAGACTCATCTTGTGTTTCCACGACTGTTAGCTCCTCCGCCTAGCTGCAGTTCGCCGTTACCTCGGCGCCTTCCCCAGTGTTAGTGCTGCGACTCGGCGAGTATTTTTTCCCTCGCCGCCCCTCTAGCCTTTCTCCCTGGGTGGTATGTACCTTTAGTTCTGTGTGTGTTTTAGCCCCACGTGGCTCTTTATTTTGCTGTTCGTCATTTAGTGTAGTGTGTGTGTTTGTTTCAATAAATTACGCCAACTCACTGGTCGCCCTCGAATCTCCTTTCTGGCTCGTGAGAGCCAGAGTTATGACAGTAGGTCGCAGCCATACTGAGACGGCTGCGACCGTGAGTTGGCTGTAAGGACTCGACACCTTTTTTCCCTTCCTCTGGGTGCAGGCGAGCCAGTATCATGTCTCCCTCCAAGAGACGCATGCGGCACCCAGGCCACGATCTCTCGGAGGCTCTGGACCTTGTGGACGGAACGTTGTTCACCACGGACCTCTACGATGCCCCCAGCGAGATACGCTGGCGCCTGGAGCTCGCCGAGGGTATGCTTAACAGCTTTTCTCGCTACTTCCTTCTCCCCGAGGTTAAGGCGAGGAGGGCAGACATCTCTGTGGCCTGGGAGAGACTCCGTAGGCTGGAGGAGAACTCCGGCAGGAGGCCGAGGACAGGACGCCATCGCTCCTCGCTTCGGAATCCCGCTCCTGCCGCCGATCCAGCCCAGGAGTTCGCCTCACCCAGGGGTGATCCCCAGGATAGAGTGACGTCAACCGGGTTTCCCCCGGAGAAGATGAGAGTGACAGCGATGCGCATTGCGGATCGAGTGGCAGCCGCTTCTTCCGCCGCCGTTCCCCCCGTAGCCATGAAGAACGTGATTGCGGCGGTCAGGCTGGTCGAGAAGAACCCGGAGCTGAACGATTATCCGGAATACGCTGACCTGTTGGCTTCGCTCATCGCACAGGAGCAGCGTTTTCCCGACCTCACGTTCAGAAGACGTCGCTCCCAAATTCCCCGCTCATCTCAGCGAGAGTCCCGTCCGGATCCCGCTCCAGGAAACCACACGAATTCCGCCTCCCAGCCTGCTGTAGCTCCCGTGTCTTGCCGAAGAAGTGAATCAGCTGCTCCCGCTCCTGGGCCCGCTCTCCCCGCTGTCCCGTCAGCTTTGGGCCCCCAGCTCTCCTCAGCTGTTTTACCCCCCTCTTCGTCATTCACTCCGGCTGCTGGGAGAAGCGCAAATTCATCCCCAGGTGTTCCAGGTCCCGATCCGGTGCGGGTAGCACCACCTCATCTGTCCGGGGGGTCCCCCACTTCTATCCGGTTGGGAGAAGAGAGACTCAAGCCCCTTGTAGCGGGTTCCACCGGCCCTCCGGGAATCAGGCAAGTGTCCATTCATTCTCCTCCCATTATGAGTGAATTGCCTTGTTTGATTCCTGGGGGAGGAGTTCAGGGTTCACAGTCCCCTGAGCTCTCTCCTCCCGCTGCAAAAACTGAATATGAACCTGCGTCCTCTGTGTCTCTTCCCCTTGAGTGTGCCCCGGTGCCAGGTGTACACCGCTGCGCGAGGAGGAGGCGGCCTGCGGCCCTGGAGGGTTTTGCCCCAGCCCCGCAGCCACGTTATGGGCAGAGGAGAAGGTCGAACTGCCTGTTGGAGCCAGCGCCGACGGTTAAGCGTCCCCGGGTCTCCACGGAGGAATGGTTCGGCCCAGCAGGGTCCAGATCTCCTGCCTCCACGCCAGGCGGGCTGTCGACGCGGTCTTCGGCGTTTGGAGGTCGGTTGACTGTGGAAAACATCATACCGGCTGCGGAGCCATTCGCAGTCGAGTTGGAGTCCACCGGGAGTGTTTCGCCGGTCCAGCTGGAGTCCACCGGGAGTGTTTCGCCGGTCCAGCTGGGGTCCACCGGGAGTGTTTCGCCGGCCCGATCGGGGTCCACCGGGGGTGCTGCGCCGGCCCAGGTAACAGTTAGTGTGGGAGCTGGAGGATTGTGTTCGCCTGACATCAGGCTGACTTCGTCCCTTGCCTCCATCATTTCTCCTCCTGCCGCTGTTAGGGTTCCTCTCACCCGGGCCAGTTTCCCCCTACCCTTGTTGCCATTAGATGGCAGGCTGACTTTGCCCCTTGCCTCCATCTCTTCTCCCCCTACTACTGTGGGGGTTTTTCTCACCTGGGTCAGTTTCCTCCTGCCTTTTCCCTCAGGGAGGAAGCTGCACCAAGACTTCTCCCTCAGCTCTCTGTGGTCTGAGGTCACGGGACGACCGCCTGGGGAGCCATCTGGCTGGTTCGGTGGTCTGGGTCGGCCTCCGGAGAAACTGTGTCTCCTAGCCTGGGACTCGGGTAGGCCACCCGAACTGGTGTTGTGGTTGCTGGCCTGGTGGAGTTCGGGCCGCCCGCCGGACAAGCTGTCATCGCCTGCCTCACTCCACCTGCTGTCATTCCTGACAGATTAACTAACTGTTCATAGCCTTGTGTTTTGTATGCCCCCCATTATTTAATTTCATTCAGGACATCAGGGAACTTTCTGTGTTAGAGTCCTTATTGGGATGTCATTTCTACCGAGAATTTTTCTTTAGACAATTTTCTGTGTTTTACGATCCCTGTATGGATCCCTATTCTAATTTCTCCCTTAAGTAGCATTTGCTTCACATTGCCTGGCCTCATTCCGAGTTGTCTTGTTTTTCTGTATTTATATCCTCCTCCAGACTGTTTAGTGACACTTTTTGTGCTAATACGTGTTTGAGGAGTTGTTCCTTTTGTATTTTTATGCCAATTTGCTGTTCCAGGCTCTATTTTTAGGTCTTATGCCCGGACTGCCTCCTTTGTATATTATTCTGTTCTGGCCGGGGTTACATGTGTAAGTCTATTTAAACCATATGTTCACACAGTTTTGTATTTTTTGGCCTTCGGGACATGAGTTTTTTTTTTATTTATTGTCCTCACCCTAAGTTATTGTGAACTTTTTCCATGACTATGTCGCTATGTTTCTGCATTTTGGTTCTTGTCGTTTCTCCCCACCTCCTGTGGTCACCTGCACAGACCGTCTGGCCTCTGCAGAGGAGGGGGTGATAGTTTTGGGTTTAAAATTATTATGGTATCTGACCCTATACTGTATCTAGGTTTTTTTTTTTTTTCCCTGCCTCCTTTTTCTGGTAAGATAAGATAAGATAAGATAAGCCTTTATTAGTCCCACAATGGGGAAATTCCAGGATTGCAACAGCACAGGGACAGCAACACTCAGAGCAACAATCAGAAGGCAAGAAAAAACAACATCTAGCAAACATATGTCCATATTACTATAAATGTATATATATAGACACACAGTGCAGAGCATTATGGCTGGTGGATGTGCAGCAGAAAGTCTAAGCTCTCTCTCCGCGGATGCAGCGGGCCAGCTGGAAGTCTTTGGGCATGATGGTGACCCCCTTAGCGAAGAAGAGACCACCAGGTGGGTCTCGCTGGTCTCCTGCAGAGCCATGACGGCGAAACTCAGGAAACGCAGGACGGTCTTGAAGTCCTGAGCGATCTCCCTCACCAGGCGCTGGACGGGCAGCTTACGGATGAGCAGCTCCGTGGATTTCTGGTAGCGACGGATCTCTCTCAGAGCCACGGACCTGTGACGGCGAGGCCTCTTCACTCTGCCGGTGGCCAGAGCGCCTCTCCGAGCAGCCCTGGTGGCTAGCTGTCTCCTGGGGGGCTTCTTCCTCCAGTAGATTTTACGGGCGGTCTGCTTGGTTCTTGCCATCGCTCTTTATTATTCTGTCTTATATTTCTTTCACGCCGCCTAAACTCCAGCCCGGCACCCGCTTCGTTTTCGCTACAGCTCCCGGTATGTCGAGTTTCCCATTAGCACCGGGCGGCGGCCAAGTGCTAGCTAGCACTAGCTCCTCCCCGCTGTAATGTCTCCCGCTGCAAACTGTGGCTCCGTCCGCCGACCCGGGAGACCCCCGGGGCGATCCGTGCGTCCGTGATATATATACAGAGTGAAAGGTGTAGAAAGAAGAAGGAAGATTAAAAAAAAAAGGCTGTTGCAACAGGCAGCCGACTCGTGTGGCGCCGCCGGTCCGGTCCCTCCCTTTCTCCCAGATCTGGCCCCCACCGCCCTCCCTGGTCTTCCCTCGGGACGGGGGGGGGTTAGCCCGCTCCAGGAGGCGCGGCTCGGGGGAGGAGTACTGTCACCACCTGAACGCTATCTTTCTCTGCGTTCAGGTTGTCCAGTGTCGCTCCTGCTCCGGGGTAGTCCGTGCCGGGTCTTCCATGGCCCGCTCTTTGACAGCGCCCAGCTGATTGCCAGCTGTCTAGTTCAGCTGCGCTGGGACAGCTGTCTCCTATCTCCAATCTCCTCCTCCATTTAAGCGAGCAGCCGAGAGTCACTCGTCGCTGCGACCTCGCTTTGGAAAGACTCATCTTGTGTTTCCACGACTGTTAGCTCCTCCGCCTAGCTGCAGTTCGCCGTTACCTCGGCGCCTTCCCCAGTGTTAGTGCTGCGACTCGGCGAGTATTTTTTCCCTCGCCGCCCCTCTAGCCTTTCTCCCTGGGTGGTATGTACCTTTAGTTCTGTGTGTGTTTTAGCCCCACGTGGCTCTTTATTTTGCTGTTCGTCATTTAGTGTAGTGTGTGTGTTTGTTTCAATAAATTACGCCAACTCACTGGTCGCCCTCGAATCTCCTTTCTGGCTCGTGAGAGCCAGAGTTATGACATGGCCGAGCACCATAGCTTTGGAGGAAGAGTCGCCTCCACCTGTGTCAGCAGCTGGGAGAGCCGCGCACGAAATGTGTGGGCTGGAGGAGGTCCTGCGCTCCTTCACGCGCTTGTGGTATCGGTTGTCAAGACTGACGGCCTGATCAATGAGTCTGTACAGGGAGGAGGGAATGGCATGAACTGCCAGATCATTGCGGAAATTGGCATTTAAACCCTGGAGGAAGGCGTTGTGTAAAGCAACGTCATTCCAGCCACAGTTCGCCACGACGACCTGAAACTCCACAGAGAAGTCAGCGGCAGACTGGCTTCCCTGACGGAGTGACATGAGACGGCTCATGATGCTACCCTCACTCTCTGTATGGTCAAAAGCGCAGGAGAATTTGCTAACAAATCTATCAAAAAAATAACTGGGGCCCTCCACGCTATCGAGAATAGATTGAGCCCAGCTGAGGGCTTGGTCTTGCAGCAGGAGGGTCATGAAGTGAATTTTGGATGTATCATCTGGATACTCCCCACCCACCTGGCCCAGGTAAAGCCGAGCATGGCATAAAATTCCCTTACATTTCCCCACCTCCCCCGTGTACGGGGCCGGTGAGGCAACGGAGGTAGTTCAGCGAATGGTGGCAGAGACAGGAGTGACAGATGGGGGGCAGGACCAGAACGAGACATTTGGCCGAGATGATCGGTGACTGTGCTCAGCTGCTGCATAACAGTCTGCAAATTCCTAGTTTGTGTACTACATGAACAATGGCAATAAATCTGATTCTGATTTTGATCTGATTCTGATTCTGCAGCTGCTGCGTGAGCATGGCCACCTGCCTCTTTGTGACGTCGAGGCGCTGTAAGGCGGAGTGTTCTGCTGATGCAGCCCTCGCTGAGCCTACGTTCTGGCTGGCTTGTTCTGTCATGATGAGAGAATGATCAGCTCACGTGCAGGGATCTTACACCAATGAACACACACGGCACAGAGAAGCTACGTTTAAACACAATTTTATTAATCAAAAGAGCACAAAGTTAGAAAAAGACGCCACTCACCAGAGGAGAACCCAGCCTGTAATGGAGAGACGAGAGCTGATTAGTGAGAGGAGGGAGACAGGAATGGAAATCCAAGAAAGCAACTTCCAGGAGGCGAGCAGAGAACCTGACAGAGGAACCCAGCAGGAACAGGTAAACCAGCGAGGTGAAGCTAGCAGGGAGTAGGGAAGGTGTGGAACTGGGTGAGGTGTCTGACTGGGTGGAGCGAAGCAGTCTGGAGTGATGATAGAAGTGATGGAGCAGGTGAGCACACAACAAGCCCTGTTGACGCACCGCAAAGATGGCAGCAACCTGGAGAAGTGGAGGAGAACAGGGATTAGCAAAGGGTTCAATAAAGAGCTATAACTTACTTGCTTGTTTGTTTAGGCAGTATACCCAACAAGCCAGCACTGGAGCATTCACAAACTGGTCCTTTTCAGCACTGGCAGTGAAGAGACAGCAGGTGCTTCCACTAATGCAGGTGTAGTGATTACCTGCAGAGCTGGGGAAACTCTCACAGGAAAGGAGGGGGAGCGCGTGCTCACCTGATCATGACAGAAACTGTCTGGATTTCTTCTTCCCCTAAGGCTATGTTGATCAACAGCAGCTTGGAGAACATCCAATTGAATGGCAACTTTCTTTTTTATTATTGTGTGAATTGTAACCAGATCGCTGATTTCACAACGTTTTTCTAAAGTCTGCCATTTCAGCTCTTGGATCATTTCACTGGGGCTATAATCTGCTGTGTCTTCCTAGAATAAAGCATGCTGCTCTTCTTTGGACTTGTTCTATCAACTTGACGTTTTTCTTGGTGTGTGGGTTTGAAACTGTAGATGCATACTCCAGTTTGGGCTGTACATGCTTTCTTTTTGATACAGTGGTGTGAAAAAGTCTTTGCCCCCTTCCTGATTTCTTTTTTTTTTTTTTTGTCACACTTAAATGTTTCAGATCATCAAACAAATTGAAATATTAAACAAAGATAACACAAGTAAACACAAAATGCAGATTTTAAATGAAAGTGTTTATTATTAAGGGAAAAAAAAATTCCAAACCTACATGGCCCTGTGTGAAAAAGTGATTGCCCCCTAAACCTAATAACCGCTTGGGCCACCCTTAGCAGCAACAACTGCAATCAAGCGTTTGCGATAACTGGCAATGAGTCTTTTACAGCACTGTGGAAGAATTTTGGTCCACTCATCTTTGCAGAATTGTTGTAATTCAGCCACATTGGAGGGTTTTCGAGCATGAACCTCCTTTTTAAGGTCATGCCACAGCATCTCAGTCAGATTCAGGTCAGGACTTTGACTAAGCCACTCCAAAGTCTTCATTTTGTTTTTCTTAAGCCATTCAGAGGTGGACTTGCTGGTGTGTTTTGGATCATTGTCCTGCTGCAGAACTCAAGTGCGCTTCAGCTTGAGGTCACAAACAGATGGCCGGACATTTTCCTTCAGGATTTTTTGGTAGAGAGCAGAATTCATGGTTCCATTTACACAGCAAGTCTTCCAGGTCTTGAAGCAGCAAAACAGCCTCAGACCATCACACTACCACCACCATATTTTACTGTTGGTATGATGTTCCTTTTCTGAAATGCTGTGTTACTTTTACACCAGATGTAATGGGACACACACATTCCAAAAAGTTCAGCTTTTGTCTTGTCAGTTCATAGAGTATTTTCTCAAAAGTCTTGGAGATCATTAAGATGATTTCTGGCAAAACTGAGATGAGGTTTTATGTTCTTTTTGCTCAGCATCGTCTTGGAACTCTGCCATGCAGGCCATTTTTGCCCAGTCTCTTTCTTATGGTGGAGTCATGAACACTGACCTTAACTGAGGCAAGTGAGGCCTGCAGTTCTTTGGATGTTGTTGTGGGGTCTTTTGTGACCTCTTGGATGAGCTGCACTGTTGAGGTAATTTTGGTTAGCTGGCCACTCCTGGGAAGGGTCACCACTGTTCCATGTTTTTGCCATTTGTGGATAATGGCTCTCACTGTGGTTCGCTAGAGTCCCAAAGCTTTAGAAATGGCTTTATTGTAGAAGCATGCTCAAATAACGAGGCTGAGTTTCAGTCATAAAACCAGCTTTATTTGACAGAACGCAGCTTCTAGCATTCTCAAAGCAGGAAAGAGAAAGAATCATACTTCAACACCCTTTTATACATTTCCAGCATCAGAATTCAAGTCACACGGTGTCTTCAGTCAACATACAGTTACAAAGCATCCCCTTGAAGCTTCACCATTGTCTCTCATTTCCTGATGAACCGGAATACCCTCCGGGGCGTCTTCTGTGGGACAAAGAGACAAATCTCACACTTCCTTGTTACCTCCTGTAGATTCGAGTCCTCAGTCCTTGCAGACGTGACACCCCACAATACACATTCAGTCCTGTCTCTGTGGCAGCGTGAGCCCACAATGTGTGTCGGCCACATTATAACCTTTTCCAGACTGATAGATTTCAATTACTTTGTTTCTCATTTGTTCCTGAATTTTTTTGGATCACAGCATGATGTCTAGTTTTTGAAAATCTTTTGGTCTACTTCACTTTGTCAAGCAGGTCCTATTTAAGTAATTTCTTGATTGAGAACAGGTGTGGCAGTAATCAGGCCTGGGTGTGGCTCAAGAAATTGAACTCAGCTTTCCAAAGATGTGATAAACCACAGTTAATTTATGTTTTAATGGGGGCAATCACTTTTTCCCACAGGATCATGTAGGTTTTGATTTTTTTACTCTTAATAATAAACAACCTTCATTTAAAAACTGCATTTTGTGTTTACTTGTGCTATCTTTGTCTAATATTTAAATTTGTTTAATGACCTGAAACATTTAAAGGGCCTATATCATGCAAAATCGACTTTTTTGAGCTTTTAAGCATGTTATAATGTTAATTCCTCACCAAAAACACCCGAAAAATGGTATTTTGCTCCATTCACGCATCTCTGAGTATTCCTCCTCAACCCCGCTCTCTGAGCTGCTGCTCCGCCCTGTCCCTGATAATGACTGGGTCCCCACGTTCATACGTATGAACGTGGGTGAGCCGTCCACTCCAGGAAGCGCCTGTGCTGCCAGCACCGCCCCCAGGCTAATGCACACACCCACTTTCTCCGCGCAGCTAACGGAGCGGTGATCGGCAAAACTCTTTCACTTTAGCATTGGCGCTGTGAAGAAGTAGTTCCTCTCGCACCTAATCTGCTCAGTGACAACAACTGTTTGCTTTTTTATGTAAGACAATGTCTTCTAAGTGGCGTAAATGTGTCTTTGGCTGTGAGAGATTTAGGAGTTTGTTCAGCCTTCCTAAAGAAGAGCCTACTCGTCAGAAATGGTTGGAGTTAATTATCGTCATGAAATGGGCGGCAGCCACAAGAAGGAGAGGTAGAGCCTCAGAGATTGAGGCATCTTACTTCCGGGTTGGAAAAGTAGCTCGTGAAAATAACTCATATTTCATAAGAAATTCATTCTCCAGTGTACCAGAGGTAATATACTATCACATACATGCATATAGTTTACTCTGAAAGGCTTAAAATAGCATGATATAGGCCTTTTAAGTGTGTCAAACATACAAAAAATGAGAAATCAGGAAGGGGGCAAACACTTTTTCACACCACTGTATGTACTGGACAGTTGTGCAGGTTTCTACTTATGAAATTGAGGGCTTGGGTACTTTTTGCTGTCATGATCTCCACATGCTTGTTGAAACTAAATTTCTGTTTGAGTTCTACACCAAGATATGTGTGATGCTCCTTTATTTCAAGCACTGTCTCCCTGATCTTGTAGGGATATTTCTGTCGTGTCTTGAACTGTGTAAAGTTAATAATATATCATTTCTTTTGCATTAAACTCCATTTACCACATTTCTGTCCATCGTAATAGTCAAGTCAAGCCATCTTTATTTATATAGCACATTTAAAAACAACCTCCATTGACCAAAGTGCTGTACAAATAACACATAAATTCTATAATTAAAGGTAAGATAGATAAAAACAAATTAAAATAGATTAATAATACATTGTGGAGAGAGGAATAACCAGGCCAAGCATTCAGAGCAGATGAACTTTATTCACCCTCTCACATCTCTCAGAATCAGAAAACATTAACCTTATGTAGCAGCAACTCTCTTTTATCTTACAACACCCACACGTCCCTGCTGCCTGAGGCCCTGTATCACAGTTCATTCTCGCATCACAATTCCTTTTGTTCACTAGCCCCTTAATCCCCATGCTCTTCCGTCAGAGGAAATTACTGCATCTCCCTTCCTTCCAGTCTGAGATGAATACTGCAGCATGGGTTCCCCATACTGCTCCCCCCCTCCAGAGTCTCAGACTGAGTGTTAACCCTCATGTCCTCTCGGCTTCAGCCTCCGCCCATAGCTGCTGTAACGAGGGGTTTTCGGCTCTGCGGCGCTGCTGTGCCGGTGGGGGGTTCCTGGGGCTGCGTCCGTCTGTGGGCTGACAATGGGGGGGGAGGGACATTAAGCATGCTCGTGTGACTGCTCTGATGAGTCGTTTACCTGGGGAGTTCTCAGGGGGGGATCTTCCGCGCCGAGGAGCTCGAGCCAACTCCACCTGCTCGTCTGCCACCACAAAGGCGGGCTTAAGCCTGTCTATACAGATTTTCACCCAGTGACCTCACAAGTCTAACACAAAATGTTTGTCCCCGGGTTCCAGCCCTCTAAACGGGCCATCATAGGGTGGGCGCAATGGGGGTCGGTGGGCATCGTGCCTGACAAACATGAACGCCGCGTCCTTCAAGGTTTTCGGCACAAAAGCGCAAGGAAAACAGTGGTGGGCTGGGCCAGGTAGTGTCCCTGCATCTGCGCTATGCCGTGAACGCGGGGACGGATGGGTGTTCAGTGCGGGGTTATCTGGTAAAAATTCCCCGGGGAGCCGCAGCGGCTGAGAAAAAACAAGCTTTGCTGGGGAAGCCTCCAAATCCTCTTTCGGTGCGGAACGCAACCCTAATAGAACCCACGGCAACCGGTCCACCCAATTTGCATCCGTAAGCGAAGCCCTGAGCGCTGCTTTCAGTGACCTATGGACACGCTTGCATAACCCATTGGCCTGTGGGTTGTACGCGGTCGTGCGATGAATTGCAACGCCCAGGCTCCAGGCCATTGTGGACCAGAGGTCGGAAACAAACTAAGGGCCCCGATTGGATGTGATGTCCGAAGGGGTGCCAAAACGTGCCACCCATGTTGTTAAAAAAGCACGTGCCACGTCTGCGGACGCGGTGGAAGCTAGCGGGACTGCTTCTGGCCATCGTGTGGTGCGGTCCACCACTGTCAGGAGGTGCGTGAACCCCTGCAATGGCGGGAGGGGGCCCACGAGGTCCACGTGAAAGTGGTCGAACCTCTTAGCCGGGATATGGAACGGCTCCAAAGGGGCCTTTGTGTGCCTGTGCACTTTGGCTCGCTGGCATGCTACGCAGGCTGCAGCCCACTCTTTCACCTGTTTGCGCAGGCTCGGCCAGACGAACTTCGCTCCCACCATTTTGACTGACGCGCACACTCCTGGGTGGCCAGGGAGTGAACAGACTCAAAAACGCGGCGGCGCCAAGCGCGTGGGACCACCGGGTGCGGATGTCCTGTGGAGACGTCACAGATTGGGGTGGCCCCCTGTCTTGCAGTACCCTGCTCTCCAGCCTTAACCCTGTTGGTCCAGACTGGAGCGTGCACACGTCTGCATCGCCGATCTGCTCCACGGCCATGGCCGTGTAATCTATCCCTACGTAGACTGGGGCCACTAATGCGCGCGAGAGGCAGTCCGCCACCATGTTAAGTTTACCAGCCACATGGTGAATGTCGGTCGTAAACTAGATCGCGGCCAGCTGTCTCTGCTGCCGGCCTGACCATGGTTCTGAAACCTTGGCCATCGTGTACGTTAGCGGCTTGTGGTCCACGAATGCAGTGAAGGTGCGCCCTTCCAGCCAGAACTGGAAGTGGCATATGGCCAGGTGGAGAGCCAGTAACTCTGTCGAATGCGCTGTATTTACGGTCACTGTCGCGCAAAGACCTGCTAAAAAAGGCGAGTGGCTGCCAAGAACCGGCGACGCATTGCTCCACTACAGCCCCATGGCCACGTCCGAGGCGTTAGTAGTGAGCACTATCCGAGCCGCCGGGTCCGGGTGCGCCAGTAGTGCAGTGTTTGCCAGGGCTGTTTTAACCTCAGAGAATGCCTGCTCTCGCTCAGGAGTCCAGTCGACTCTGTCCGCCGG
Source organism: Pholidichthys leucotaenia (assembly GCA_020510985.1). Lineage (NCBI taxonomy): Eukaryota > Metazoa > Chordata > Actinopteri > Cichliformes > Pholidichthyidae > Pholidichthys > Pholidichthys leucotaenia. The sequence continues at coordinate 267,057,023 of CM035847.1, forward strand.
TTTCCGTTTCTTGAGTGCGGCGTACAACGGCTGCATGAGCTGGGCTGCGCGGGGGAGGAAACAGTTATAAATGTTAACCATCCCCAAAAACTCCTGCAGTGCCCTGACCGTCTGAGGCTGGGGAAAATTCGCCACTGCGCCACCTTGTCCGGCAAGGGTATCGCCCCCTCCGGTGAGATGCGGTGTCCCAAAAAATTGATCCCTGTCACGCCAAACTGGCATTTCGCCAGGTTGATTATTAACCTGTGCTCCTCTAACCTCCGGAAAACCTTCCTGAGGTGGGTTACGTGTTCGTCCTCGGACGCGTTGGTTACCAGGATGTCATCCAGGTAGACGAACACAAACGGCAGATCGCGTAACACCGCAGCCATCATGCGTTGGAATGTCTGTGCAGCGCCTTTTAACCTGAAAGGCATGCGTAAAAACTCAAACAGACCAAACAGGGTTATTACTGCCGTTTTAGGTATGTCCTCCGCGCGCACCGGGACCTGGTGGTAACCACGGACCAGGCCTATCTTAGAAAAAATACGTGCCCTGGCGAGGTGAACGGAAAAAGCCTGAATATGGGGAATAGGATAGCGGTTGTGCGCTGTGGCGTTGTTTAATCTGTGGAAATCTCTGCAAGGTCGCCACAATCCCTCGACCTTAGGGACCATATGTAGTGGGGATGCCCATGGGCTGTTCGATCGTCTGATGATGCCCAGCCTTTCCAAGTTGGCGACCTCCTCGCGCGCTATGGCCAGTTTAGTTGTGTCCGGGTGCCAAGGTTGTGCGAAAACGGGCGGCCTGGTGGTGGTAATAAAGTGCTCCACCCCGTGTTTAGTGATGGCCGCCGAAAACGTCGGAACCGTGAGTGCTGGGAACTGGGTGAGCCGTGTGTGGAACTTACCACCTGGAGCTGTGACGTTGGCTAGCATTGTTGGCCCGGTTCCTCGAGCTGTACAGGGGAGAGAATCAAAAGACACTGCATTAATCAGGTGTCTGTTAGCATCATCGACTAGTAGTCCGTGTGCACACAAAAATCAGCGCCTAAGATTGGGAAACTGCATGCCGCTATGACGAATGTCCACTGGTACGTACGGCCATGCAGGGATACAGTCAGTGTCCTCTCACCAAAAGTCTTAATGTCTGAGCTGTTTGCGGCTGTCAGCTCGGGGCCGCTACCTGCCGCTAGCCGGTCAGTGTAGGACGGCAGGATGAGGCTCTTTTGGGAGCTGGAGTCCACGAGGAACCGTCTCCCCGAGCGTGAGTCTGTCACGTAGAGCAGCTTGCTTTCTTCACCAGCAGTCACAGCTGCTACCGACTGCCGATCCTGGCGTTTCCTGAACGCTTGAATTGGCATGGTGGCATGCATCGGCGTGCGTTCTCTCCAAAACAGCGGTGATAGGAGCAGAGTGTGTCTTTCTGGTGCTTCCTGGCCCCTGCTGCCCCTACCATCGCTGGCTCCTCGCTTCCGCTGGCCGTCTCGCTGTGTTCTGACACCGCTGCGTTCACTGTGAGGGCTCTGGTGGTGAGGATTATCTGATCTGCCTCCTGGGCTAGCGCACGGTAGTCACGCGCGGCCAGCAACGGTGAGTTGGCAAGGACCGCTCTGGCCACCGTTGGGAGGTTCCGGAGGAAAAGGTGGGCAAATAGAAAATGCCTGTTGTCCGTGCCCATCAACGCCAACATCTTCTCCATCAGTTCGACCGCCGACCTGTCTCCTAATTCGGAGCGCGTCAGGAGCCTCTCCGCGCTCTCGCAGTCCGAGAGCGTGTAGCGCTGGGTCAGCGCGGCTTTGAGAGCCCCGTATTTGTCGCGGGCTGGGGGCTGTTGGATCAGGCTTGCTTCTTGCTGAGTCGTGCGAGCATCCAGCGCTGCAACCAAGTAGTAATATCTGGTGTCATCTGCCATTATTCCCCGGAGTGGGAACTGGGCCTCAGTGTGGAGGAACCAAGACTTCGGGTCGTGCAGCCAAAAGTCTGGTAGTTTCACCGAAACGGCGCACGCGTTGCTGGGGCTTCCCGTCCGGGTCGTCTCCGGGGTGTTTGCCCCGTGTTCCATTATTTGTCAAGGGTCACCAGTGTGGAGAGAGGAATAACCAGGCCAAGCATTCAGAGCAGATGAACTTTATTCACTCTCTCACATCTCTCAGAATCAGAAAACATTAACCTTATGTAGTAGTGACTCTCTTTTATCTTACAACACCCACACGTCCCTGCTGCCTGAGGCCCTGTATCACAATTCATTCTCGCATCACAATTCCTTTTGTCCACTAGCCCCTTAATCCCCATGCTCTTCCGTCAGAGGAAATTACTGCATCTCCCTTCCTTCCAGTCTGAGATGAATACCACAGCATGGGTACCCCATAACATAAAGTAAAATAGATTAATAAATAAAAATAAACTAAAAAACTAAGAAGGCCAAGATAACATTGGACAGCTCGGTGGCACAGTGGTTAGCACCGTGGCAGCAGAGTAAGAAGGTCATGGGTTTGATCCCACCCCCTGACCATCAGTGACCCTTCTGTGTGGAGTTTGTGTGTTCTCCCTGTGTCTGTGTGGGTTTGCCCCATTTACTCCGATTTCCTCCCACAGGCCATAAACATGCAGGTTAAGTTAATTGGCGACTCTAAAAGTGGCCCTAGATGTGAATGGGTGCGTGAATGGTGGAGGGATTGGTGCCTCACCGTGGCTGCCTCATCCATCCACGTGGATGCCCTGAATTTCCCTCTGGGATTACTAAAGTACACAAAATAAATAAATAAAAAAAATAACATGCTTAGACTGGGACTAAAACGCCAAGAAGAAAAGATGAGTCTTCAGCAGTGTCTTAATGTAGCTACTCAGGTGTCTGTGCAGCTCTAACCTGGTAAGGTAGGCTGTTCCATAGTTTAGGGGCCACTGCTGAAAAGACTCTGTCACCACAGGTTTTTAACCAAGCCCTGGGAACAGCAGGAAGCAGCTGGTTTGCTGGCCTCAGTGCTCTGGCTGAGGAATAAGGGTGAAGAAGCCTGGACAAAAAAAAAAAAAAAAAAAGGTGCTAAACCATTTACACATTTAAAAACAATAACATTTTAAACCGGATCTGAAAATTTACAGGAAGCCAGTGCAAGGAGGCAAGAATCGAGGTGATGTGGTCGCGAAGTTTCTTTCCTGCCACTAAGCAGGCAGCAACATTTTGGACATTTTGCAGTCATTTCAGTAATGACTGGTCAAGACCAACATAGAGAGAGTTACAGTAGTCAATGTGTGAAGTAATAAAAGTATGAATAACTCTCTCAAAATGAGGTTTGGGAAGGCAGGCCTTGATCTTTGCTAAAAGTCGTAATTGATAAAAACTAGTCTTGACCACTGAACTGATTTGTTAAATTTAAAATCACTATCAAAAATTACACCCAGGCTTCTTGCACACAAACTAAGATAAGAACTAAGGGTGCCAATGACGCTGTCATAGCCTTCTAAGATATCTTGTCCGAATACGATTTTAGGCTTATTTTTGTTTAAGCTCAGGAAGTTGGTTTACATCCAAGACTGAACATCTTTGAGGCAGTCTAATAAAGTCTGTACTGAAGAACGATTTTCTGTTTTTAGAGGCAGATAGATTTGTACATTATCTGCAAAACAATGGAAACTGATATCATGCTTCCTAAAGATATAATCCAAAGATAACATGTATAAAGTAAAAAGAAGAGGGCCCAAGACTGAGTCCTGAGGGACCCCACAATTCAGCTGGGATGTAGCTGAGGAAAACTCGTCAAGCTGAAGAGAAATACTCCTGTTGGAGGTATGACTTAAACTACTTAAGGGCAGTGCCCCCTATACCCACACACAACTCCAAAGGTGACGGAATATTGTGATCAGTTGTGTTGAACACTGCAGTCAAGTCAAAAAGCACAAGAACAGCAGAATGACCAGAATCAGCAGTTAAAAGAAGATCATTTAAAACTCTTAAAAATGCTGTTTCCATGCTATGACGTGATTTAAAACGTGTTTGGAACTTTTCAGAAATATTATTAAAATCAAGCTAAGACTGCAGTTGTTTTTACACAATTTGTTTTTCTAAAACTTTTGATAAAAATGGGAGTTTTGAAATCAGCCTAAAATTAGACAAGACAGTGGGGTCTAGATTTGTTTTTTAATAGAGCGTTCAAGTCATCTTAGAAGATCAATTGGTCTTCTGCTGAATTGCGATGAGCATATAAAAAATAATAACTGAGTTAACACAACATCTGATGGGCAGCTCAGTGAAAAGCAGTTTTATATGACACTCACGGCATACCGGGTCATACAACTTATAGAAAACAAAGGAGCTCATGGTGGTCTGAATCTGCAAGCCTTCTTGGTGCTGAGAGTCGGTTTTTTTTGGTAGTGTTAAGGGCTGGAAGGTCTCCTCCGCTTTGCAAGTAATTCGAATATGCAGTTGCTTTCATATGTTGAGCTAGCCACTATATAGCCACTTTACTATCAGTGTGCTTCTTTTCTGTCAGTGGTTTGTTGCCGGGCCAGCTGATATCCTGAAATCCTCAAAAAAAAAAAAAAAAAAAAAAAAGAGAGAGAGAAGGATGCCCCAATAAGCCACTTTCATGTTAGCTCCTGAAGAATACAAACAAAAACCGAGCCAGTCTCATGAATGGATCCATAACATTTCGGCGGTGGCAGCCATTTTAGCTTCTGACTTTAAGAATGCTGCATCATGTTTTTAAAGTGGTTGGCCTGACCAAACACACACACACACACACAAACACACACACACACACACACACACACTCACACACACACACAAAAAAAAAACACATAATGACCCAGAAGTAGTTGATGGGCAAACCCCAGATCAGAAGCTGGGCAATCAACACATTTGGGGTGAGGGGAATCAGCTATATGCAGTTTCTCACAGAACTCATAATTACCAGTAGGAGTTGTTCATTTATTTTAATACAAAAGTGTAAAATGTTTTTTATGGCACATTAACAATCATGCTTTAACTCTGATGAAAAGCAGTCTGCTGCCATGTGTGCTGTTGTTATCTCCTGCTTAATTATTCTGTTTTTGTCAAATGCTAATCACGCCCTGCCACGCACATGCTGTTTAGCTTAATTTGCAGCTCTGGTATATTGTGCAAGATGCCCCATTTTTACAGGAAATGACTCAGACCAGAGCAGTCCGTAATAACTAAATGTTTAATCATGGTACATCTAATAGGGGATTAATGCTATTCATTAACTGAGCACACACTGCACAAATCTTGTGTCATCAAACTTGCTGCCGTTTCTGTTCGTGTTTGTCGACTCCCAAACTGAATTGTCATCAGAGGTCGGAATAAATCAGGTTCTAATGGAAATCTACATGCTTCTACAGTCCTGGTTCTTTTTTAATTAGCCCGCACCACGTCTTTGTCCGACATGATCAATTCACCGGCACAAGGGAGGAGTGGTCTCATTGTGTGAATGCTCAAACTTATGTCCTCAATTATTGGACATCAGCCTTTGCCAATTCATGAAAAGAAGCCAAACAGCAGGAATGCCTCTCTTTAATTACTGAACTGACATCCCTACAGAAATTACTGCTCCCATTATAAATTGATGCTAATGTGATGTACAGGGGCAGTTCACTGATTACCACACCCACCACTTATGACTTCATTCTCTATCAGATTTGTAGTGTGCTTTCTTCTCAGTGGACCTTTCTGGAGCACACATGCTCTAATTGGGCTGCTGATGTGAACATGTAACATCACTGTAAGAGCCAATTACAGTCTCCAGTCACTTCAGGGAGGAAGGGAGAACTTGTGTGCGTACTTGTTTTCGAAAGGCTCTTTTTTTGGTTGCTGTAATTACTGCAGGTCATTCGCAGATGTCATGAGTGAGACTTGACTATACATCTTGTGACACTCAAAAATACTTAAAACCAATTTTCTTAATCAGCATCTCGTCACAAGTGATCTCAACACAAAGAATGCAATTTCATTTTAAAAATAGAGCTGCTGCCATGTGTGAGGATGTACCTATGTGCTCTGTATCTGTGGTAAAAGTGTCCTTTGTCTAAGAATGAAGAAGTCAGAAATTCCTGTGCTGATATTTGATTTGTGAAAATATGAGAAACGGGTCTGACTTGTTGCTAGGAGGATGCTTCAGTCCACAAAAATTTGATTAACTACACCCACACAGTCCCAATGAAGAAGAGTAGCTGAGTGTTATTATCCTTTTATTATTTTAGAGCTTATTTTCAGCATTTAAAAAGTTGTTGGTTCTACAATAATAAGAGGTTTGTTTGGTCAGAGTTCAAAAACTAATTTTGGAGAGGAAACTGGGAACTGATGCAACACTTTTTTAAAATTCTCCCTTTTTCTAGATGCTAAAGAATTCTACTTTTTATTTAGTGACTTTTGCAACTTTTGCACAGCTGCACAATATTCGCCTTAGAATATAAAGCATGCATTGCACAGAAGTAGATTCAAGATTCAAAGATTTTATTTGTCAATACTACTATATATAGGACATACAGGAGAACTGAAATGGTGTTTCTCTCTCTCTTCAGTGGTGTGCACAATATAAAAAAAAGAAAAAGGAATAAACCTGGAAAAACCACAACAGCAGTCTATGTACAGTAATACTACCCACAGTCCAAATGGCAACAAAATATAGACCCAGACCTCCCATAGTGCAAATAAAGATAAACGATGATGAAACCCAGCAATCCTATATACAGAAAAGTAGAGCTGTAGTACCCGTAGTTGCAAGTTCAATGCGGTAGTGTAGGTGCAGACAGTGACAGATAGGACTGCACATGATCAGTATTGCAATGAGACAGCAGCAGACATGGCATTTGTGCAAATGGTTGCAGTAAAGTGCAGACATACAGCAGCAAATGTATAAGTGTTGGTGTACCAGTCTTTCTGTGCCAACAGAAAGACAAGGCACAGTACTCTAGGCAAATCTATTTTTTGCAAATTCTACTGACTTGTTCTATTTTTTTTTTAATAATGCTTTATTAGTCCCACAGTGGGGAAATTACAGAGCATCCCTTGGGTGGATGAGGCAGCCACGGTGTGGCGCCAATCCCGTCACCATTCACACACAGGGCCATTTTAGAGTCTCCAATTAACCTAACTTGCATGTTTTTGGCCTGTGGGACGAAACTGGAGCACCCGTTCGATCCCACCCCCTGACCGATGGTCAGGGGGTGGGATCGAACCCACAATGATCAGGGGTGGAATTGATCCCATAGCCTTCTTGTTGTGCTGCCACAGTGCTAATCACTGTGCCACTGAGCTGCCCCTTCTTTTTGTGTTTTTCTTTGTTTCTAACTGGAAAGTTTATAGACTTTGGTCTTATAGATCAACAACAGCAACAACACATGTAAGATATGAGAACGTGCAAATATGTCTGAGCTGGTTCAGATAGTGGTGGCATGCAATATCCCAGTCTAACTAATGCATGTCTTAAGTTCTGCTGCTTAAATAGACTAGATGATTCTGTTATGTCATTTTTGACAAATGAGGTATACTCTATATACAGTGGGGCAAAAAAGTATTTAGTCAGCCACCAATTGTGCAAGTTCTCCCACTTAAAAGATGAGAGAGGTCTCCAATTTTCATCATAGGTATACCTCAACTATGAGAGACAAAATGAGGAAAAAAAAAATCTAGAAAATCACATTGAAGGATTTTTAATGAATTAATTGGTAAATTCCTCAGTAAAATAAGTATTTGGTCACCTACAAACAAGCAAGATTTCTGGCTCTCACAGACCTGTAACTTCTTCTTTATGAGGCTCCTCTGTCCTCCACTCGTTACCTGTATTAATGGCAACTGTTTGAACTAATTATCAGTATAAAACACACCTGTCCACAACCTCAAACAGTCAGACTCCAAACTCCACTATGGCCAAGACCAAAGAGCTGTCAAAGGACACCAGAAACAAAATTGTTTCTGGTGCACCAGGCTGGGAAGACTGAATCTGCAATAGGTAAGCAACTTGGTGTGAAAAAATCAACTGTGGGAGCAAGTATTAGAAAATGGAAGACATACAAGACCACTGATAATCTCCCTTGATCTGGGGCTCCACGCAAGATCTCACCCCGTGAGGTCAAAATGATCACGAGAACGGTGAGCAAAAATCCCAGAACCACATGGGGGGACCTAGTGAATGACCTGCAGAGAGCTGGGACCAAAGTAACAAAGGCTACATCAGTAACACACTACGCCGCCAGGGACTCAAATCCTGCTGTGCCAGACGTGTCCCCCTGCTTAAGCCAGTACATGTCCAGGCCCGTCTGAAGTTTGCTAGAGAGCATTTGGATGATCCAGAAGAGGATTGGAAGAATGTCATATGGTCAGATGAAACCAAAATAGAACTTTTTGGTAAAAACTCAACTTGTCGTGTTTGGAGGAGAAAGAACACCATACCTACTGTGAAGCATGGGGGTGAAAACATTATACTTTGGGGCTCTTTTTCTGCAAAGGGACCAGGACGACTGATCCGTGTAAAGGAAAGAATGAATGGGGCCATGTATCATGAGATTTTGAGTGAAAACCTCCTTCCATCAGCAAGGGCATTGAAGATGAAACGTGGCAGGATCTTTCAGCATGACAATGATCCCAAACACACTGCCTGGGCAACGAAGGAGTGGCTTCGTAAGAAGCATTTCAAGGTCCTGGAGTGGCCTAGCCAGTCTCCAGATCTCAACCCCATAGAAAATCTTAGGAGGGAGTTGAAAGTCTGTGTTGCCCAGTGACAGCCCCAAAACATCACTGCTCTAGAGATCTGCATGGAGGAATGGGCCAAAATACCAGCAACAGTGTATGAAAACCTTGTGAAGACTTACAGAAAACGTTTGACCTCTGTCATTGCCAACAAAGGGTATATAACAAAGTATTGAGATGAACTTTTGTTATTGACCAAATACTTATTTTACCGAGGAATTTACCAATTAATTCATTAAAAATCCTTCAGTGTGATTTTCTGGATTTTTTTTTTCTCATTTTGTCTCTCATAGTTGAGGTATACCTATGATGAAAATTGGAGCCCTCTCTCATCTTTTAAGTGGGAGAACTTGCTCAATTGGTGGCTGACTAAATACTTTTCCCCCCACTGTCTAACCATGTGATTCAGTCATAGGTTTGGTTGGTGGAGGACTCAGGCGCAGGCAGACGTATGGTGCAAAAAAGGTGATTTATTGAAGAGAACTAATACAAAATAAATGGCAGCGCATTGGCTGGAAATGAAACAAAAAGTAAACAGACCGACTGACAAGACACGACTGGACTAGGATAATATATGTACAAGATAATCTCACTGACCGGACTGACAAGAGATATTAATTCATGAACTCACGGGCAAGACTGACTGAAGACATTAATGATACCACAACTGACACAGACTGACACCGGTATACACTACCGTTCAAAAGTTTGGGGTCACCCAGACAATTATTTTGTGTTTTCCATGAAAAGTCACACTTATTTACCACCATGAGTTGTAAAATGAATAGAAAATATAGTCAAGACATTGACAAGGTTAGAAATAAGGATTTGTATTTGAAATAATAATTTTTTCCAGATACTCAACCTGCTCAAAGGAAGGTCAGTTTTATAGCTTCTCTAACCAGCTAAACTGTTTTCAGCTGTGCTAACATGATTGCACAATGGTTTTCTAATCATCCATTAGCCTTCTGACGCAATGAGCAAACACATTGTACCATTAGAACACTGGAGTGATAGTTGCTGGAAATGGGCCTCTATACACCTATGTAGATATTGCACCAAAAACCAGGCATTTGCAGCTAGAATAGTCATTTACCACATTAGCAATGTATATTAGATATTAGAGTGTATTTCTGATTAGTTTAAAGTTATCTTCATTGAAAAAAAAGAGTGCTTTTCTTTCAAAAATAAGGAAATTTCTAAGTGACCCCAAACTTTTGAACGGTAGTGTATATGGACAGGGGAGTAATCAGAACAACACGGGACAGGTGGGAACCATCAGGGGCAATTAGACAGCAGGGCATGGCAACAGGCATGGAAAACATGAAGGACAGAGACAAAAGGTAAACATGAGACATGAATACAAGACCAGGGGAGACATACACACAACAATGACCACACTACACAACATGAGACAAGGCAGGAACAGAAATCACAATATTAAATAATAATCATACTAATATTGAACACGGGGAAAAAACAACTCAAAACATGAGCATGGTCCTCAGACCATGCCGAGACCCTAACATAGCCCCCTCCTTTAAGGGATGGATTCCAGACACCACTAAATAAAAAACAGGAACACCAAAACAGGTGGGAGGAGGGGGACAAGGCACAGTGTGAAGAAACAAATATAGGAATCTCAAAAAAAATGAATAAATAAAAAGAAACAAAGATGTCTCAAAAGGTTAAACAATATAGCTTTTCAATAACCATTCAAGCCATGGTTAGGGTGTAAAAAAATATGAAATGATATAAAGGCTAAACAGTCCCTTGTAATGACACAAAACACAATTTAGCATTGATCCATTTAATTTATATCTCTAAAGATGCTTCTGCCCTAGCACTGAAACACAGACATCCTGTGCAAAAGGTTAGCCCTGTTATTTCACATACTGTGGCCTCATTGTAAACCTGTGCTTTAGACCTATCTAATGTAACAAATTATTAAAGTCTGTTTGGCTTACACCACTCCAAAAAGGAAAAAAAAAAAGCACCTAACTGGAGAGCAAGATGGGTTGGGTAGTCTCCCAGAGTCCTGAGACCTCCGGAAATGAAGAACAAGGCGGGTCAGGGGGCCTACCAAAGTCCATGGAGCCCCAGATCAGAGTACAGAGTGGGTCAGGTGGCCTACCAGAATTCCTGGGCCACCAGACCGGGGAACAGATCGAGTGAGAAGATGATGGTGAAGGCACTTTAATTTCGGAAAAGCAGAACAATGGGGCTTCATGCTCAGGAGACCAAAACATAGGAACTTTTAATTCAGAAACTGATAACAGAAGAGTTTTTTGCTCTGGAGATTGCAACAGGGGAGCTTTTAGCTCAGGTAACAACAACAAAAGAGCTTTTCACTTAGCTACAGGTGGTTGTGGCATGCTGACCTCAGAAACAGCTGACTGGGACTTGGTGAACTCAGGAACTGACAGTTGTTGCTCACTAACCTCAGGTATGGTTACCAGGGATGCGCCGACTTCAGGGGCAGATGGTTGGAGCGCATCGCTCTCAGCAGCTGATGATGAAGGCACACCAGTCTCTGGAACAAATGGTGGATGTGCACCAGCCGCTGGAACAAATGACGAATGCATGCTGACCTCAGGCACTGATGGTTAGAGCATGCAGAGATCAGGAGCTGATGGTGAGAATGCACTGACTTCAGAGACAGATGACAGTGGTTCACTGAGCTCGGGGGCAGGTGTCAGTGGTGTGCTGAATACAGGAAGAGGTGTCAGAGGTGTGCCGGCCTCAGAAACACTCGGTGGAGATGCGCTGGCCTCAGGAGCTGAAGGTTGGGGTGTGCTGACCTCCAGTGACAGCTCCTGAGGTGTGAGAGCATCCAGCCCAGATGCCTGGAGAGCCGTTCTCGTTACAGTTACCTCAGACAAAGAAGAGTGGCAGGGAGTGAGTGAGGTGTCACCACAATTACAAGGAGCTAGTCAAGTCTTTACTAATATTGATGTTAAAAAAGTAAAGAAAAGAACTTGCCTGAGCTCCTGGTCTACTGCTGCTGGGGTGACTGCCTCTGGATGAGCCACAGGAACCAGAACATGCACCTCGGACAGAACAGGAACAGAAGCATGATCCTCGGGAACAACTGGAGCTGTGGCGTGCACCTCAGGGACAGCGGGAGCTGTTGTGTGCACCTCGGGGACAGCTGGAGCTGTGACGTGCACCGCGCGAGCAGCTGGAGGAGCCGGCTCTACAGGCATGGTGACAGGCAAAACAGCAAGCGTGATGACGGGCAAAACTTGAGGTGAAGCTGCAGACATGGCAAGAGGTGAGGTTGCAGGCGTGGTGACAGACGAAACTTGTGGAACGCGAGCTCATGTGTGTGCCTTGGAAAGAGCTGGAGCTGGTAGTGGTGCATGGCGTTGACACGAGCGGCGTCTCCCAGAGCCTTCCTTCCATCCAGTACCGCCGAACACCAATCTCGATCCCCGAAGCTGCTCCCTCTCGATGGTGGATGTCTCCCAAGGCACCCGTGGTGCAGCAGGCTGCTGTTTGGGAGGTAGAGATGGGGCTGGAGCTGGTGTGCGATGTGATGGAAAAGATGCCGGAACCAGAGGACGCTTCTTCGTCGGGGCAGGCTGCGGCATTGCCAAAATGTCTCCCACCATTGACCGAAATATTTGCCAGAGGGTTGAGATGAACTGCTAAGGCAGCCAGCTCAGGGTAACACCACAGGCTGGGGTATGCTCTCTTTACCCTGGCCGCGGTGTCCAAGCACTCCAGTGCTTCCTCTGGTGTGCAAGAGGTGTAAACGTTCGAGGCAAGACTCTCAAGGGGCTGGATCGCTCATAGCTCATCAGCGTCGGCACTCCCAGCCACCAGTCACCTCCTGCCTGCTGAGTCCAAGCATGGTGGTGTCATTCTGTCATAGGTTTGGGTGGTGGAGGACTCAGGCGCAAGCAGATGTATGGTGCAAAAATGTGATTTATTAAACAAAACTAATACCAAATAAATGGCAGGGCGTGGGCTGGAACGAAACAAAAGCTGAACAGACCTACTGACAAGACACAACTAGACTAGGATAATATATGTACAAGATAATCTCACTGACTGGACTGACAAGAGACATTAATTCATGAACTCACAGGCAAGACTGACTGAAGACATTAATGATGCCACAACTGACACAGACTGACACCGGTATATATGGACAGCAGGGCATGGCAACAGGTATGGAAAACATGAAGGACAGAGACAAAAGGTAAACATGAGACATGAATACAGGACCAGGGGAGACATACACATGACAATGACCACACTACACAACACGAGACAAGGCAAAAACAAAAATCATGATATTAAACTAGAGGGCACTCAGAAACCACATACCTCCACCAAGGCTCTGTCCCTCCCTCCTTTTGTCCTCCCCTTCATCTCTTTGTCTGTTCATATCGCCATCCATCTGTACATTGAAAGATAGGGCCTTGGCAGAGGTATGCACTCACGGATCACCTCCAACATCTAATGAGTTTATCTTTGTGCCAAGGGCCACCTCTGGTGAAAATTTCATCCAAATCCATCCAGTAGTTTTGGAGTATTGTTGCTGACACTCTGTGAGAAGATAAGAGCCTTGGCGAAGGTATGCATTTTGAAATCATCACCAAAATGTAATCTTGTATTCAGTGTGCCATTACACACCTTTCCTGAAAATTTGAAGGAAAGGCCCTATATAAATGCAATACGTTATTATTATCAGAGAAACAACAGCAAAAACAATATGACTATATTACATGACTACATAATAATAATAACAGAACAGTTATAATTGTATTGACCACACACTGGGGCTGGGCAATTCCACCTTAAATCAACATCATGGTTTATTGAATTTTTCAGGTGTTTTTTTTTTCCCCTCCTCTCTTCTCATTTAGACAGTTTACTGACAAGGTTCATTATTATTAAGCAATATTACACAAGTGTGGTATCATACCATTTTTTTGCAGTTATCAACTACAAATTCACATTGTTTGATGCAGCAAAGTTCAGCCCCCACCTCCTCCACTGTCACCTCCTGTTCTCGTCTTCCTGTGCCAGCGTCATATGTCCTGCCTTTCCTTAATTCTGATTGTATGCTTAGAAAGGTCTGACATTGACGACCGCAGCTGTACAGTAGTCTGACAAGTTGAACTTTTTTCTGCCCTGAGCACCACGACAAAAAGCGACCACCACTCAAAGCGGTTCAGCGCTGAGGGCGCTCAGCGCTGCAAACACTGGACTACATAGAGAATGAATAGAAAATAGTTGCCCACAGCAGGAAAAATGAGTTTGGTTGACACGCCCCCGAATAGTTTTTCTACAGTGTTTGGCTTCTGGGTTGCCGAGGCGTGTGGCCCTATGGCGTGACCACACACGTAACTGAGTGTACACATCTTAAAGGGGCAGTACATGAAAAGCGTCAGATTGATATATAAAATAATATTTAAAAAATTCCTGCATCCACATTGTAATCTGAATCACCACCAAAATCTAATCATGTTTTCTGTGCCATTACACACCTTTCCTGAAAATTTAATCAAAATCCGTTCATAACTTTGAGTCATATTGGTAACAGACAGACCTACCAACCAACACCACTAAAAACATTACCTCTGTTCTCCCTTGGCGGAGGTAATAATAATCATACTAATACTGAACATGGGAAATCACAAAAACCAACTCAAAACATGAGCATGGTCCTCAGGCCATGCCAAGACCCTAACACAGACTAAGTTGCCTATCAGTACTATAGCTCAGAACTTTGCTCTGTATTTGATTACTGCATCCATATATTGAATAATATAGATAAACTGTGCTAAAATAAATAGTTTTTAATGTTACTTGATCTTAACCAAATGGGACCTGTCCTCCAACAGAGAATAACCATGAAAATTACATTTAATAGCAAGAGTTATGAGCTATGTGTTTCTAAAAAGCAATGGTGCTGAACATATGAGGGGAGATGAAAAGTTCATAGGCTGGCCATGATGCAGTGGTCAAATTTGACCAAATGTGGTTTATTTTTAAACATTTCAACATCGGTGTTGCAGCGCTTGGCTCTCTGTGGTATAGAAACTCTCTTCTTGATCCTCAAAGACATAACTCCTTTTTTGTCAGCCTATGAACCTTTCAGTCCCTGCTTGTAACTACATGAAGTGAGATGGTAGAAGGTGAGAGAGGTAAAGTGTTGAAAATAGATACTCACCACCCGTTAGCTCTAACCATAACCGCATAGTTGAAGTGGCATACTTTAAAAGGAACATATTAGGCACTTTTTTCCCCACATGTATACACAGTTCCCAAAGATCTTCATGAAATGTCTGTGACATAATTTGGTCAGAATACTGCTGTACCCTTTTTCTCCCAGATGAATGACCAATTTCCTTTATGTTTCTTTAATAATAATGTGTTGGATTTATATAGTGCTTTTCATGGACACTCAAAGACACTTTATAATGGATACATTATTCATTCACTCCACAGACAATGGCAGTGGTAAGCTACTTCTGTAACCACAGCTGCCCTGGGGCAGACTGATGGAAACGTGGCTGCCAATCCATGCCAATGGTCTCTCCGACCACTACCGAACATTTATACACATTCATACCCAGTGTTATGAACACTGGAGGCAAGGTGGGTAAAATGTCTTGCCTAGGAACACAACAGCAGGATGGCTGGGGAGAGTAGGATTCAAACCGCCAACCCTCCGGTTCTTGGATGATCCACTCTAGCTCCTGAGCCACTTCCGCTTAAATGGACTGGGGCTCATAAGCATTTATGACCCCCAGTTCACCCCAGCCTCCCTCTTTCACCACTGCTGACCTCCATGGTTGATTCCATTCCAACCAGCATGTCCATGTGAACCCCACTATAGGTTAAATCTGGGCTGTTTTATCAGTCCCATGTGGGTTTGTAAAAACCTGTGACACAAGAAGGTAATCTGTTTACCCTCTTTAACCCCATCTGGGCCCCACATGGGTTTAAGCAGGCTTCACTAAAATGGTGCCATAAGAAAAGCTCATGTGGGCAAACACAGATGGGATCAACATAGAAACTGTGGACAAACTCACATTGGTTGCATGGTGGTTAGCACTATTGCCTCACAGCTCAAAGGTTCCAGGTTAAAATCCCCAGGCTGGCAGGGTTGGGAGCCTTTCTGTGTAGAGTTTGCATGTTCTCTCTGTGCTGTGGAGGTTTGTTCTGGGAGCTTCAGTTTCCTCCCACAATCCAAAAACACTTATGTTAGGTTAATTGGTGATTCTAAATTATCCCTAGGTATCTGTTGCTGATAGGCCCTTAGAATAGAGGGTTAGTGGCGTGAAATGAGGCCAAGACCCATTCTCTCATGCGAGCTCAGGCTTTATTAACAAGCTCAACAAAACGTGTGAAGCTAACAATCATGGCCTACCCCCGGAACGCCTGGAGGTACAGTGGTTAGCACTGTTGCCTAAAAGCTGGAAGTTTCCATGGTTCAAATTCCCAGGCTGGCAGGGGTGGGAACCTTTCTGTGTGGAGTTTGCATGTTTTCCCTGTGCTGTGTGGGTTTACTCCAGGTTTTCCGGTTTCCTCCCACAGTCCAAAGACATGCAAGTTAGGTTAATTGGTGATTCTAAATTGTCCCTAGATTCTGTCTCCCATAGGCCCTTAGAATAGAGGGTTAGTACTAAGTAAGTAAGTAAGATAAGCCTTTATTAGTCCCACAACGGGGAAATTCCAGGATTGCAACAGCACAGGGATAGCAACACTCAGAGCAACAATCAGAAGGCAAGAAAAAAAACAAGCAAGCAAGAGCAGCTAATATACTGTACATATGTACATATTACTATAAAATATATATATACACACACACACACAGACACACAGTGCAGAGCATTGTAGCTGGATGGAATAAATATATGAATATATGAACACACAGTGCAGAGCATTGTAGCTAGATGGAATAAATATGTAAATATATAAACACCCACACTACTAGTGAAGTGCTTTGAGTGGTCTTGAGACTAGAAAAGCACTATATAAGTACAGGTTCTTATTCTACTCCCCCTGTAGGCATACACTCATCTATCCAATATACACACGTTGACAAAATTGTTGGTACCCCTCTGTCAATGAAAGAAAAACCCACAATGGTCAGAAATAACTTGAATCTGACAAAAGTGGTAATAAATAAAAATTCTATGAAAATTAACCAATGAAAATCAGACAATGCTTTTGAATTGTGGTTCAACAGTTATTTTAAAAAACAAACTCATGAAACAGGCCTGGACAAAAATGATGGTACCCCTAGAAAAGATTGAAAATAATGTGACCATAGGGACATGTTCAACCAAGATGTGTCCGCTAATTAACATCACAGGTGTCTACAAACTTGTAATCAGTCAGTCAGCCTATTTAAAGGGTGACAAATAGTCACTGTACTGTTTGGTGACCTGGTGTGTATCACACTAAACATGGACCAGAGGAAGCAAAGGAGAGAGTTGTCTCAGGAGATTAGAAAGAAAATTATAGACAAGCATGTTAAAGGTAAAGGCTATAAGACCATCTCCAAGCAGCTTGATGTTCCTGTGACTACAGTTGCACATATTATTCAGAAATTTAAGATCCACGGGACTGTAGCCAACCTCCCTGGACGTGGCCGCAGGAGGAAAGGATGAAAAATGGAAGAGACGGATAATACAAATGGTAACAAAAGAGCCCAGAACAATCTCTGAACACATTCAAGGTGAACTCCAAGGTCAAGGTACATCAGTGTCAGATTGCAGCATCTGTTGTTGTTTGAGCCAAAGTGGACTTGATGGGAGACGACCAAGGAGGACACCACTGTTGAAAACAAATCATAAAAAAGCCAGACTGGAATTTGCCAAACTGCATGTTGACAAGCCACAAAGCTTCTGGGAGAATGTCCTATGGACAGACGAGACAAAATTGGAACTTTTTGATAAGGCACATCAGCTCTATGTTCACAGACGCAAAAATGAAGCATACCAAGAAAAGAACACTGTCCCTACTGTGAAACATGGAGGAGGTTCTGTTACGCTCTGGGGCTGCTTTGCTGCATCTGGCACAGGGTGTCTTGAATCTGTGCAGGGTACAATGAAATCTCAAGACTATCAAGGTATTCTAGAGAGAAATGTGTTGCCCAGTGCCAGACAGCTTGGTCTCAGTCACAGGTCATGGGTCATGCAACAGGATAATGACCCAAAACACACAGCTAAAAACACCCAAGAATGGCTAAGAGCCAAACATTGGACTATTCTAAAGTGGCCTTCTATGAGCCCTGATCTAAATCCTATTGAACATCCGTGGAAGGAGCTGAAATGGGTGGTGCGGTGGCGCAGTGGTTAGCACTGCGGCAGCACAGCAACTCACCCTTGGCCATGGGACCCCTGGTTCAATCCCAGCCCCTGACCAACAGTGATCTGTGTGGAGTTTGCATGTTCTCCACGTATCTGTGTGGGTTTACTCCGGGATTTCTCCGGTTTCCTCCCACAGGCCAAAAACATGCAGGTTAGGTTAATTGGAGACTCTAAAGTGGCCCTAGGGGTGAATGTGTGTGTGAATGGTTAAGGGATAGCGCTGTACCGTGGCTGCTTCATCCATCCAGGTGGATGCCCTCAATTTCCCCTCTGGGGATCAGTAAAGTATACAAAATCAAAAAAAAAAAAAAAAGCATGCCGTCTGGAGAAGGCACCCTTCAAACCTGAGACAACTGGAGCAGTTTGCTCATGAGGAGTGGGCCAAAATACCTGTTGACAGGTGCAGAAGTCTCACTGACAGTTACAGAAATCGTTTGATTGTAGTGATTGCCTCAAAAGGTTGTGCAACAAAATATTAAGTTAAGGGTACCCTCATTTTTGTCCAGGCCTGTTTCATGAGTTTGTTTTTTAAAATAATTCTGTTGAACCACAATTCAAAAGCATTGTCTGATTTTCATTGGTTAATTTTCATAGAATTTTTATTTATTACCACTTTTGTCAGATTCAAGTTATTTCTGTGACCATTGTGGGTTTTTCTTTCATTAACAGAGGGGTACCAACAATTTTGTCCACAGCTGTATATAGCACACTAACAATCACATCACATCTCCCACTTCTTTTAAGTTTTTTTTTCTTTTCCTTTTTACTATCTTGTGATAAACAATCTTTATTTACTGTACGCCCATGTAGTCAACATCCCCAAATTAGGAACAATAAAACAACATATTCTAACCAAAATTTTACTAGCTGACTTCAATTTTCCTTTTTTCCTTTTCCTTAGAAAATGTAAAACCCAAAGTGACCAAAATGTCATCATGGATAAATTATAAATCCTCATTTAGAAACATAGTCCTTAAACCTAACAGGTGGTCTGATGGCTCTGTTTGAAGTTCTTCTGAAGTTGGGTGGCAGAGCTGTAGGCACTGGTGGATCCTGAATAATAAGTGAATCGCATGAAGCAGGTGACAGGCCCATGTACATCCTTGCAGATGAGAGTTTCTCTTTCAGTGTTGTGATCCAAGGTCCCAGCAGGGAATCTAGGCAGCTCTTGGATGTGTCTCCTATTCCTGTGGGTGAGCGTTCCTTGTTCTGTTTAGACAATATACGTAGGGTCTTGGCACTGGTGCTTTGGTGATCTTTGCAGGCATTTTCCAACTTTTTTCCCCATCTATTTTAGGGATGAGCTGATCCAAATCGGTATTGGGTTCAATCCAGGCAAAATGGCTGGATCGTATCGGTAAGGAGTATTATATTAAAGAACTATTGGGTGATTCCCAAAAAAACAAAACAAAACTAATGCAAATTCAATTAAATGGAAACATCTTGACAGAACCTCAAGTGATGGCTGATGCTTTTAACAACTACTTCGTTGAATCTGTGTCAGAAATCTCTGATAAGTTTATAGTAAAACAAAGGAGGAATACCCTGCATTGTCTGCAACGCAGTCTTTTACTATTACAAATATTACTGAGACCAAAGTTATCGATTTAATTCAATCACTCAAACCATCTAAAGCAAAGGATGTTTTTGGAATGGACACAAACATACTCAAAGATTTAGGTTCAGCTCTCACCACTCCTATTGCCTCAATCATTAATCTTTCAATTTCATCTGGCCATTTTCCAAAGGCCTGGAAATCTGCTATTGTTACCCCTGTTTTTAAATCCGGTGACTCAACTTTTCTGCATAACTACCGACCAATAAGCATTCTTTCAGTCATTTCCAAAACTGCAGAAAAATGGGTGGCAGAGCAGATTGTCCATTATTTAAACAGTATAGTTCCCCCTCTCTCCACGCCATGCAGTTTGGTTTCAGATCCAAGAATTCCACTGAAATGGCTACATGCCTCTTCATTGAGAAAATAAAATCTTTTCTTGATAAGGGTGGAGTTGTAGGGGTGGTGTTTTTGGACCTCAGGAAAGCATTTGATACAGTAAATCACTCTGTTCTTCTTACCATGCTCTTTAAATTTAACTTTTCTCACAATGCTGTGAGCTGGATTGAATCATATCTGCATAATCGAACACAATCTGTATCAGTTAACAACTGCAGATCTGATTCTCTTAGGCTAACTTCTGGAGTCCCTCAGGGATCAATATTAGGCCCCCTTTTATTTAATCTTTATATTAATGATTTGCCCACTGTTTGTCCTGAAGCTGAATGCTTAATGTATGCAGACGACACAGTTTTTTTTGTTCATGGTCGCTCCAAAGACACTGTTGCTGCTAAACTTAGTAAAACAACGTCCTGTGTCTCAACTTGATTGCAGGATTGCTGTCTACAGTTAAATGTTTCTAAAACTGTAGGCATGTATTTCACTAAAATAAATAAAGTGTCACCTGACCCTGACATACATGTTAATGGAGGAAAAATACAAATTGTTAGCCAATATAAATATCTTGGGTTAATAATAGATTCACAGCTTTCCTTTAAAGCCCATATCGCTAAATTGTGTAAAAAAATCAAGCTAAATCTTGCAAATTTTAGTGCAATTCGAAATGAAATGTTAGCTGAAGCCGCAAAAATATACTTGCATTCAGTGATTCTCAGTCACTTCAACTATTGCCTAACTAGCTGGTCCCAGGCGGGTTTGAGTGCAAAAAAGCCATTGGAAGTTTTGTACAAGCAAGCAGTTAAAGTTCTGGATAAAAAACCTAGGCATTATCATTATTGTGCAATTTTAAAAAAAATACAGTCTTTTAAATTGGGATAGTCTTCATACATTTGCAAATTTAAATTTGATTTATTAAGTACTGCATGATTTGGCTCCAGATCCTCTGGCAGAGTTCATCAGCCAAAGAAACAGCTCTGAGTGTGTCACTCGACGCTCTGTCAGAGGTGACTGTTTCATTCCTCTGCGCAGGAGTACTTTCAGTAAGTCGGCCTGGTCAGTGAGGAGCGCTAGTGAGTGGAACTCAGTACCTGAGGAGGTTAAACTGCTCACAACATACAAGGCCTTCACAAAAAAATTGAAATTGTGGCTTATAAACACCTACAGCTGCCAACACTAAAAGATAAGTCTGTTGTGATGTTTGATGTTGTGATTAAATGTACGGTCTGTTATGTATATGTTATTTGTTACATTAGTGTCCTCTTAAATGTCTAACCATGTTTTTTTTCTTGTAGATGCATTTTAATGCTTTTTTACATCTTGGCCAGGGGACTACAGATGAAAACTAGCCTTTTGGCTAATTCTGGCTTTTTTAACCATGTGTAATCATGTGCTTTATGAAATTGCATTGTCCCTTTTCAAATAAACGAAACTAAATAAAACTAAAAGGAGTAAAAGTAATTTACCGATCTGATACATTAATAACAGTAAAATGAAGGCGCTGTAGAGGATGCCTTTCACAGACGAGACTGAGTTTATTTCTCAGGATTGGTTTATTGAGAGGCTACATCCTCTATCAAGCACAGAATCTCAGAAAGAGGCAGAACAATCGTCCTTCACAGTTCTTATACTCTCCAAAGTCACAAACCCCCAACATCAAATAACACCCCCCCAACCCACAGTCCTTTAGTAAACATACAGCCCCCGAGGCTCCTTGGTGTCTCCATTGTCTCTCATCCTTCTAGCCTCCGGGACTCCTGCTGGGACATTCTCTCCAACTTCCCGTCTCCTACAAGACCAACTTCACACCTTCCGTAGGTCTCTGCAGGGTCAGGTCCTCTTTGGCCATTAAGACGTGAAGCTTCCAGAATATGTACCGTCATGCCTACTAGGTATGTGTGGGGAATATGAATACCATATATGCGCCCTAAATATGCGCCATAGTGCGATCATGTTCTCAGCCCCACTGCACGCAGCTTCTGTAAACAGAAGCAACGCGTGTCACCTCATTGGAGCCTGTCTGTGGGACTCGCCTCAGTATGTGGTACCAGCCTTTATAATTTTACCACCAACTTGATAAAACATTTGCAAAGGTATCACGCTAAAGGAGTATGCTAAATTCTGTCAAGAAGTGAGCAGAAGGACGTATGTCCAGCAGCTGCTGCTTTTCCAGCTCGAGGCTGGAATATGCTAAAAGTGAAATTGAGGGTGCTTTCACACCTACAGGCTTTAGTTCATTTCAATAGAACTTGAGTTAGTTTTCTCCGTTAGTGCGGTTCGTTTTGTCTGGTGAGAACACGATAATCGCACTCAAGTGCACACCAAACCAACCGTACCAAGACCACCTGAAAGAGATGGTCTCGATTCGAATCAAATGGCAAACTCCGGTGTGGTCCTGCAGATGACAAAGTGACCGCACTACAACAGGACCAGCACGTCACGATTCTGGAGGATTAATGAACGTTAACCTGCTATTTCCCAACCGTAGTAAGTTTTTGTGGGCCCGTGCGAAGTGATGAAACAGACTGCACTTTCCACAGCGCTTCCCCTTGGCTGGACACTCTCTTGCTTTGTATCAGTACCTAGCGGACCCACAGCCATAACACCTTGGCATTCCCGGGGTGGACCTAACTTTTACGGCGGCAGCATATTCTTCATCACTCATGCTGGCTTCGCCGTCCGAATCTGCGGCCAATGTCTTCCACTGTTTTGTGTCCATAATTGGGTAAAAGCAAATACACAGCTGATGTAGTTTACGGAGCTTTATTACAATATCAGTTATTTACATAAAGAGGCTTATGGCACTCGCCTGCATGCCAGGTGGCTCCCGTGATGAAAGAGGCAGAGCCTCTTCCACCCACTTCCCTTATACCCCGAATGGCATCACCACCGGAAACCGGTAGTTAGCCACCCTGGTCTAGCCCATGTCCAACCCAGCCGCCATCTTAGTAATACAGCCAATTTACATAGACAACATTTCCCCCCCTTTAAAAAAATGCCAAGCGCACAGATAGCCCTCCCAAATTTGCTTCCCAACTCACACACTAAAACAAAACAATCACAGAAACAAATAAACTTCCTATCCATGCACACAACAAAGGCTGGGGGGCCAGGTAGACTACCAGCACCCCCACATGGCTGGGCGGATTATTCTACCTCACCGTGTCTCTCAATAAAAATAATCCCAGAACAGCTCCACATAGAAGACATACAGAATTACAAAATACACAACGGCTACTGGCGGCCTCCCCCCCAACACTCCCCCCCACAATGGGTACATCATACTACATTTTAAACTTAGGGTATGTAGATCTGCACAAATAGACATCGTAAATGGAGTAAACACACCCCACCACCCCAAACTTGGGCATAAAACTAACACATTAGTAAAATCCAAATTCAACATATTCATCCAACTACTGAAATTGAAATTTAACTCCCAGGTGTCACAAAACACCCCATGTCTTATATTTCACACTTCAACATTTTCTCTTTTTTTTTTTTTTGTTTTGTATCAAATCGGGGTACCATACCAGCAGTAAAACAAACACATCAGGACTAGAGCAGAAGCACATATAAACAGAAAGTAAAAACATAACAGTGCTCTCAGTCCTTAGACGGGTCCTTCTTCAACCGCTTCCGTCTTTTGACCTCGGGGCTCCCACTGTGCCGCTTCTTCTTCTCCACTCGACGTAACTCATTCGGGTGCCTCCAGGTCTGGTCAGACAAGTGCAGATACCTGTCACTCCGAGCAGCCTCCACCCGGAACCATCTCCTCTCATCGCGCCGCTCGCGCGAACTGTGATCTCCTCTCATCCGAGCCACACCGTGTCTCCAACTCGCCGGAAAGCCTATATCTTCTTCCTCCAGTGATTTTGGGTTGACTGGACTCCACCACCGATCCGGTCGACTCGTGGGCCCGGTCCGTGCCATCCAAGGTAGACTGCCTTCCCGAGTGATTTATCACCACGGTCTCTGGTCTCGCCCCTTCAGGATCCGGCGTGGGCGCCTCGTACTTACAGGCCACCCCCTGGACCCCGTCGTGCCTTCCCGCACCCTCATCCAGGGTAACAGAAAAATTGGCATCGGGTCCATCCCAAGGCAGCGTCGTGTGGCGCCGAACGTACTTTCCCTCGTTACACATGTCCAGCCAGTCTGATTCCCTCACCTCCATGCCATCCACCAATGGAGTCGGTCAGCTCCATAGTTCGCAGCCTGACCACTCCTCACCCGACACGTTGGCGATCGAGAAACCCATGCTATAAAAAAGATTACACCCCATGATGTTAACCCCAGCAGCGGTGACATGAATGCGGGCTCGGGGCACAACAACTGGCTTATAACGGGCTTCCATTTCTACAACCCCCAAAACTGCCAGTCTGTTCCATCCATAGCCATAATAGTCTCTTCCTTGTAGTTTTATTTGTCGGTGGGGAAACAAACTGTTCATGGTTGCCAGGTTCAATATGGAGATGACTGCTCCAGTGTCCACCAGCAGTGGAACCACGACACTATCAAACATGACATCGCACCTGATCCTCCCCGTTGTCTCCGGGGAGACCCTGTGCATTATCGTCAGAGTCTTCTGTGCAGCGCCTAGTTCCTTCCTACGGCTCCTGTGTTCGAAGTTAGTGCATGCCCTGGCAAAGTGGTCCAACAAACAACACTTGCCACAACGCTTTCCTTTCGCTGGGCACACACTGGCCTTATAGCGGTGAAGAGGGGACCCACAACCATAACAACGTGGTGTACCTGGGGCGGACCATATTTTAACCACAGAGGCATACATATCCTCTCCGGCATCACCATCACCAGGGTCCCAAAAGAGTGCCTTAGCGCAAGACTCATCCTCACCCAGAAAAGCCCCTTCAGGAAGGCCTCTCACGATGGTCTCTGCTGCCTCAAACTATTGGGCGAGCTCAATAGCCATGACCAATGTCAACTTTCCTGGATACTCGAACAATCTGGACTGGACCACTGTACAGCGAACGTGCTCCACTAGTTGGTCATGAATCATTTCATCTTCCAGACGTCCGAAGTCACACCCCCTCACCAGCCTTCGGAGATCTTCAATGAACCTCATCACTGGTTCTCCCAACCGCTGGCAGCGCTGTTGAAACTGGATGTGCCGGACCGTGACGCTCTCCGGAGCGCGAAAATGGTGCATCATCAACTCCACAACACCATTGAAGCTATCAGCTTCCCCCAGGCTCTCTAGTACTCTCTGCCCCTCAGTATCCAAATTATGGACTAACACAGCCCTCGCGCAAAGCATCTCATGCTCGCCGAGGTTCAGAACTATGAGGTAGTTGGTAAAAGCAGTGAACCAACGAGGCCATGGCATGGGTGGTCTGCCCAGGGCCTCCAGAAACAGCCAAAACTTGGCAAGAGACTTCTCCATTCCCGCTTTTACCTCGTCGCCAAATGTTGTGTCCATAATTGGGTAAAAGCAAATACACAGGTGATGTAGCTTTACAGAGCTTTATTACAATATCAGTTATTTACATAAAGAGGCTTACGGCACTCGCCTGCTTGCCAGGTGGCTCCCACGACGAAAGAGGCAGAGCCTCTTCTGCCCATTTCCTTTATACCCCGAACAGCGTCACCACCAGAAACCGGTAGTTAGCCACCCCGGTCTAGCCCATGTCCAACCCGGCCGCCATCTTAGTAATACAGCCAATTTACATACACAACACACTGTTGTTCACTCTTCTGTGGCACTTCCTTTTCGCCGAGATTTTTGGCCAGCCTGTCTGCTGCCTCATACTGTTGTGCCAACTCCACAGCCGTAGTCAGCAATAGTTCTCCGGCGAATGTCAGGAGCCGTGCTCTCGCGGAGGAACTAAGGATGTGTTCCGCTAGTTGGTCGCGGACCATTTCCTCCTCCAAAGCTCCAAATTGGCACTCCCCCGCCAGCTGGCGCAGGCCAGCCACAAAGTGTTGCACTGACTTGCCCTGCCGCTGGCGGCGCTGCCAAAACTGAATTTGCTGCACAATGATGTTTTCTGGGGCATGAAAATAACGCGCCATTAGCTGCACCATGTCTTGAAAACTATCATCACCTCCCAACGTACTCAGGATCCTCTGGCCCTCCATTCTGAGATTGTGAACCAGAATTGCCTTCGCACGCAGCTTTTCGAGCTCACCGAGGTTGAGAGACATTAGATAGTTCTCAAAGGCCGCATACCACCTGTTCCACGGCACGGGTGGCTCCCCGGGAACTTCCAAAAACATCCAAAAAGCGGTGGCAGCTTGCTCCATACCTTTTCTCCTCATCGCCAAATGTTACGTCTGTAAAACGGTGTCCAAAGGAGGAGGCAAGGGTGATAGTTAAACTCACTTTATTGAACTATATACAGGACCAACAGGAGTCACTCCGTACATGTCAAGGGGTCTACAGCCAGAGGAGGCAAGCCCCTTCCACTGTAGCCCTTTATACTCCCCGTGATGCCAGCCCTGGAAAGGCGGGGCATCACCTCCCATTACACCCAGGATGCCACCATGTTAGTACACCCAATTCCATATCTTACAGTTACCACCAAGTGACATAAATTAAATACTAAAAGATTGGAAAAGCTGTCTAAGAACAATTCAGCAGTTTGAAAAATCACTTTTGGTTTAGTGTAAGTCTGTCAACAGAATTATGAACCATAAAGCAGTTTGTGTTAAAATACTAAATCCCATTAAACCCTAACCCAGGGGTGTCCAATCATGCGCCATGGAGGGCCAAGACCCTGCAGGTTCTCTCTTCCACCCAGTCTCTTCAGCAAGTGTTTTCACTGATCAGCAATCAGTGGGAAGAAATTCAGTAGAATCTAATGTTGAAGACACTGATTGGAGGTAAAGCCTGCAGGGTCTTGGCCCTCCATGGCACATGATTAGACACCCCTGCCCTAACCCATTATTAGGGAATACAGATGCTAACATGGCCCAGAATTCCTCCATATACTGGTACTATCACTAAAGTGTGCAGTGTCTTCTGCACTGGCACATCCAACAATACAGTCTTCAGTAAATAAAATAATTGTTTTTGGTTACTTTTTCTTAAAAATGAGCCATTATTTTCGACATCACTGATAAATAGTTTGTACTGTTGACTTTTCCCACTTTCTCTTACCTAGATGAAAGACAGAAACAAGTGGTGGTTAATCAAAGCATGTTTAAAACATATTTGGGAAATACACTTGTTGCTAAAAGCCAGTGGTGGAATGTGACAAAAAAGTGCTTCATTGTTGTATTTAACCCCAATTTTCATGTAGCTGTGCTTCAGTAAAGTAGATTTTACACGGGCTGGGTTACGTTTAAAATCCTTTTTTACTGTAGCCTCAGCAATCAGAATAAGTTAATACATTCAGTTGAATGGAATCTAGTACTTTAACTATCTACTAGTGCATTGCCCATAGAACGCAAGTATTCCTGTCTGAACTGTTCATCAGACTGACCTAAGGTTTTATACATGCTTTGCTGAGGTTATGAGGGTGTGCATCCTTCGATTGAGTATGGAGTCGCTCAGTCAAAATATATAATTTTTATTAATAAAAGTTTAGCCACCGCTGTCTCTTCTTGCCCTGGCTTCAAGAAGTGTGGGCGGTGTTTTGTACTTGTATTGCTAAAATATAAAAGGATGCACTACAATGGGTCTCAAATATTTGTAAATGTGTTCTGTTATAGTACTGCATGAGTTTATTGACGATAGACTATAAACTACACATATAAACTAAATTATAATGGTGACTGAACAACTCTCATTCCCCAAAGTGCAAGATACACTATTATGAATATAACTCATAAAAGATCACACAAATAAGTGATCTGACAAAAAAAATAAACAAGTGGTTCTCAAACAGTGGCTAATATTGGATGTCCCATTCATTTTCAATTATTCTGTAATTAATACTCACACAATCAAATAAATCTCAGTTCAGTCCCTTTCATATTTGTCAAAGTCTAACGTGTGATTGCCTACATAAAGGCTACACCTCTGTATTCCACTTTCAAACAGTCTACATTTGGGCCTGTAAAGCCTGATTGGGCTACCTGTTTCAGACAGGAATGCTTTCTACGGGCATACTGTACACTAATTTTACTTCAAGTACATTCAAAAGTGAGTTATTCAATATTTTTACCTAAGTGGAAATTGTGCTACTTTAGTTTTGGCATTTTGTACTTTAACTTAAAAAGCAAAGGATTTGAGTTCTTTATCCACCACTGTTAATAACAACAGGGTGTGCAACTTACCAGTCATAACACATTGCTGTGTCATGCTATGCTGCCAGTGTCAAAGCAGATGCTGGTCGGACTCTAGAACGAAAATACACACAACTTAAGTACATGCACAGCACGAAAATGCAACATGTAAATAAACACCTTTTTAACCAGGATTAACACTAGCTTAACTCGTCAGATGTTGTCGACACAAGCGCAAAATACAAGCAGAGCACGGAGTTAGCATTGATGGCTAACTAGCTAGCTCATTGTCTGCATACAGGAGACAATGGTGTTGTTTGTTCAAAGTGAGCTTTCCACCACTGGGATAAATAATGTAAAAGATGCATAATATCACACCATATCACAACACTCACCATCCTCTATATCCTCTATATTACGGTTTTTCTACTGCCGTGGTCGGGACCTCCCGTTATTTGCCGGTCGGTGACTGTAAATTCATTTTGGGTGGCTCTGTCTAGTTACCTCTGGATTCTCTCATTAGCCAAAAGGCACAGAAAAGTCTGTTGGACCACGGTGTTGATTTCTGTGAAACCATTCTATTGTGGCGGTTCGTTTTAACCCCACAACAGACTAAGGACACTCAGCCCTCTTTTCTCTGTTTTCCTGCTGCACTACTGAGATGCAATGTGCCATTCATGTATTTGTGATGCAAACATGCATGTGTTGTGATGTAATGCGCCATTCTGTATAGTGTGCATATGGCTTGTCCTTACTGTGCTTTTTCTGAACATCTTACATATGTAGATGTGCTTTGGTGTATTAATGTCTACAGGTAGACGAGTTTCTTCTGTCTCACCCCTGGATGTTAATTATTGCCTTTCATCCATTGTACTCATGCGTCCTGTCCTTACTGTGACCTAGAGACTCAGATCAATATGTAGATGTGCTTGTTAGCCTCTTTGTCTGACACTTGGAGCGAGGTCTAGCTAATCTGCCCTTGGTCTCACAAATGCAAATACCTCCTGCCTGTTCTGTTATCCCTTTGATCATACTAGCTGGGGTATGTCCCTTTGATGTATTGTTATGGTCAAGTATTTAAGGCGCAACTCTGTAACGCAATCTCTCTCTCTCACTCTGATCCTGCAACAGGTAGACACACATGTGTCCGCCTCTCTGAGAGCCGTGAGCTCGCTCCCGGCGCTCATGCACGGCGCCGGGAGTGGAGCTTTGTGACGGCGGTATAATTTAATAAAAACTCCTAAAAACCACAGCATTGCTGCTTATTTTTGCATGCCACCGCACTATCGTTGTTGTTTACACTGACACTTGTTTGCTCACTCGCGGACGAATCTTTGCAAATGGCGGCTGGAGATTCTGTAGAAGATGTCACTCTCAAGTCGTTACACCCTGACCAATCAGTAGCCTGCAGTCTGTTGCCGTCACATTTTCAGCTCAACTCAGCTCGCTTGGAACCCTACTGGAGCAGGTACTATTTTAGTACTGGGTACCAGGTACCAGGTACTAATGGAAAAGCCTACAAAGCGCGCAGAGTCGAGGCAAGTAGGGCTAAGTAGGTACTAGTGGAAAAGGGACTATAGCTTTTACTTTGGAGAATGCTTGTTGTTGTGCTTCTCCCCATACTGTGTTGTTTTTCAGCAGGCTGTTAACTGGGTGCTTGGGCTCCAGCTCCGGTAGAACTGTCCTGCTGTAGAGGAGTGTCGGAGGGCATGTCAGTCCATGGGGGGGACAGGGGAGGGGTGAAAAAGACAGTGTGCTCCGCTCCGGGTTCCAGCACGTTGAACGGCCGTGGATTGTGGGTGCACGGGGCCGGTGCGTGTCGTGCGTAATGGAACCAACCGGTGATCAGCTGGCTTTAGGGAGTGAGGTGCGGGAAGAGCGCTGTGGAGGAGGAGGGGGAGGGGGGTGGGAGTAAGTGAGTGCCGGCTTGGGACGTCAAAGGTGTCTGGGCCGCGCAAAAATTGCGTGTAGGTCCGCGATGGTGAGGGACTTTACAGGTCAACCTGGTGGTGAGCCGCAGTGGCTGTGAAAAAATTAAGTCTCTGACTCCTCTCAGGGCTCGGTCCAGCGAGGATGTGGGGAAGGTGAACGGCCAAATTCCCCGAGGATGCGTAGCGGCTGTGAAACAACTGCAGCTGTGTGAGGGACTTGGCGGTTTGGCTTTAGGTGCAGACGTAGCCCTAAGCCATCGGGGACAGCAATTGGCTAAACTCCCGTTGTGCGCCGTGGCTGAGAAACCCATACAAAGTCCTGTATGCAGGCTGCATGTCTGCTTCAGGTGCGTGAGCAGCCCTGAAGGTTCCGAGGATGGTGATCGGCCGTGTTTCTCGGGCATGTGCAGCGGCGGAGGATGCTTTATCAGTCTGTGGAGCCAGTTTGTCCCTGTACGTGGCGCGTGCTTGGCGCAATGACCACATAGCTGGAAGTTGCGCTGTCCTCATAATCCTGCAGTGTGCGCGTGGGGCTTCTGTGCGCAGAAAGTCCGCTGTCGGGAGGTGAGTCAGAGTTGGGGAGCTCGGTGGAAATCAACGCAGACGGCGCCGATGATATTCCCCGTTCAGGCTGCTTCCTTCGGTTCGCTCGTGTCGCCGTTCATGGTGCGTGTCGGTCCCAGCGCTGCCACTCCAGAGAGCGCGCTCCGGTGTGGATGAAGAGGATGCCGGCATTCTCTGGTCCTCTGGAAACCACAGCGCAGTGAGAGGGAGTAGACGGTCATTCTCTTTCGTCAGGTCACCAGTGTAGAGGAAAATGATCAGGCGAGATGCGACAAGCTGGAAGGTTGCAAGGTTTTATTTCCTTCAACATAATGACACACACATTGTAGCTAAGTCAGCTACTGCACTCCTGAGACATGTCACACAAGCTCTTTTATACAGTGATACAGACAGAGAGAATGCATGACACATTAGCATATCAGTCATTACCCATGATTAGCATGACCAGCTGGTGCCCAGATGTCCTCTCTCTCATCCAGGAATGTATACACAACAGTCCATTGTTCTGGTTGCCCCCAGGGGCTCTCTGTCCGTATGTGAATTGTCCTCTGTATATAAATTATCCTCTGTATGTAAATTGTCCTCTGCTTCCTCCAGACCTGCTGAGTGTGAGAAATGTCCATGCAGAGTGTGGTGGGTCACCACGATATTACATTAAAATAGCTGTAAATTTATGAGAAACAGCTCTTGAAGGCTTGCAAATTTAGGAGGACAATATCACAAATTTGCATCTGTTACTACCCAAGTAATCTTTTGAGTAGATACTTTTGTAATCTTACTCAAGCAATTCTCTGGTGACTACTCTTACTTGTACCTAAGTAACTATATGAGCTAACACTACAACTAGTTTTACTGAAGTGAAATTTCTGGCTATTCTACCCTCTGCTGCTTATTCTAAACACAAAACTAACTCCCTGTCCTAACTTGTTTTCCCCTCAGTTGTCGTGGTGCTGGCCTTCATCATCTGCTGGCTGCCCTACCACATCGGCAGAAACCTCTTTGCCCAGGTGGACGACTATGAAACGGCCATGCTGAGCCAGAACTTCAACATGGCCTCCATGGTGCTCTGCTACCTCAGCACCTCCATCAACCCGGTCGTCTACAACCTCATGTCTCGGAAGTACCGCGCCGCGGCCAAGCGGCTCTTCCTGCTGCACCAGCGACCTAGACAGGCCCGCGGTGGCCAGACACAGCTCAGTTCCATCGATCACATCTCCACGTTGAATGAAAGCCTGACTGGAGTCTGACAGGGGTCGACACCTGATAATGAACCACTCGAGGACAGCCTGCAGGTGTCTTTGACATTCAGGAGGCTGTAGAGCTGAAGAGGAATTGAGGGACTGATCCGGTTTGAGGGGGAACAGGGCTATGAGTACTTCAGTAAAAAAATCAGCTCATGTACCATTACGTATACAAGTTCTGACACAAATGATGGTTATCTACAATGTCATTAAGTTTAATAAATATTAACAATTTACAGTCTATGTAAATCTTCCTGTTAGTCACATGCCCTAAACTAGTGTTTACTCCTACATCATGTGCTGCTATAAAATTTTGTGCTCACCACACACTGTGGCTAGTAGCTGTCCAGAGCTAGCAGACACTCAGCCCTTTCACTAGACTACTGTAAGCAATCTCTACTATAGAAAGAGCTATTTTGACCAAAAAGAAAGAAAAAAAAATAGAACCACAATAAATATTTGACATCAAAAATTAAGGTAAACAGTTCTACTTTTGCTCTGTACAAAGTCAGTTTAAAAAAACATTCATATTAAAACAATAAACTGGCCTGTCAGCATTAATGAGTGAGATTTTTCCTCTTAAACCTGCAACTTTTTCATGCGAATTTGCAACTTATTGTAAGTTTTTAAGTTTTTTTCACCTCATACATTTACAAATTATTTATTGTAGATTTTACACCTTTACATCACAAATTTGAAACTTTTTTAATCATACATTTGCTACTTTTCTTATGATTTTTCCCTCATGTACAGTGGGGCAAAAAAGTATTTAGTCAGCCACCAATTGTGCAAGTTCTCCCACTTAAAAGATGAGAGAGGTCTCCAGTTTTCATCATAGGTATACCTCAATTATGAGAGACAAAATGAGAAAAAAAATCCAGAAAATCACATTGAAGGATTTTTAATGAATTAATTGGTAAATTCCTCGGTAAAATAAGTATTTGGTCACCTACAAACAAGCAAGATTTCTGGCTCTCACAGACCTGTAACTTGTTCTTTAAGAGGCTCCTCTGTCCTCCACTCGCTCCCTGTATTAATGGCACCTGTTTGAACTCGTTATCAGTATAAAAGACACCTGTCCACAACCTCAAACAGTCAGACTCCAAACTCCACTATGGCCAAGACCAAAGAGCTGTCAAAGGACACCAGAAACAAAATTGTAGACCTGCACCAGGCTGGGAAGACTGAATCTGCAATAGGTAAGCAGCTTGGTGTGAAGAAATCAACTGTGGGAGCAATTATTAGAAAATGGAAGACATACAAGACCATTGATAATCTCCCTCGATCTGGGGCTCCACGCAAGATATCACCCCGTGGGATCAAAATGATCACAAGAACGGTGAGCAAAAATCCCAGAACCACATGGGGGTACCTAGTGAATGACCTGCAGAGAGCTGGGACCAAAGTAACAAAGGCTACCATCAGTAACACACTACGCCGCCAGGGACTCAAATCCTGCAGTGCCAGACGTGTCCCCCTGCTTAAGCCAGTACATGTCCAGGCCTGTCTGAAGTTTGCTAGAGAGCATTTGGATGATCCAGAAGAGGACTGGGAGAATGTCATATGGGCAGATGAAACCAAAATAGAACTTTCTGGTAAAAACTCAACTTGTCGTGTTTGGAGGAGAAAGAATGCTGAGTTGCATCCAAACAACACCATACCTACTGGGAAGCATGGGGGTGGAAACATCATGCTTTGGGGCTGTTTTTCTGCAAAGGGACCAGGACGACTGATCCGTGTAAAGGAAAGAATGAATGGGGGCCATGTATCGTGAGATTTTGAGTGAAAACCTCCTTCCATCAGCAAGGGCATTGAAGATGAAACGTGGCTGGGTCTTTCAGCATGACAATGATCCCAAACACACCGCCCGGGCAACGAAGGAGTGGCTTCGTAAGAAGCATTTCAAGGTCCTGGAGTGGCCTAGCCAGTCTCCAGTTCTCAACCCCATAGAAAATCTTTGGAGGGAGTTGAAAGTCCGTGTTGCCCAGCGACAGCCCCAAAACATCACTGCTCTAGAGGAGATCTGCATGGAGGAATGGG
Source organism: Pholidichthys leucotaenia (assembly GCA_020510985.1). Lineage (NCBI taxonomy): Eukaryota > Metazoa > Chordata > Actinopteri > Cichliformes > Pholidichthyidae > Pholidichthys > Pholidichthys leucotaenia. The sequence continues at coordinate 267,090,957 of CM035847.1, forward strand.
CCAAAATACCAGCAACAGTGTGTGAAAACCTTGTGAAGACTTACAGAAAACATTTGACCTCTGTCATTGCCAACAAAGGGTATATAACAAAGTATTGAGATAAACTTTTGTTATTGACCAAATACTTATTTTACACCATAATTTGCAAATAAGTTCTTTAAAAATCCTTCAATGTGATTTTCTGGATTTTTTTTTTCTCATTTTGTCTCTCATAGTTGAGGTATACCTATGATGAAAATTGGAGACCTCTCTCATCTTTTAAGTGGAAGAACATGCACAATTGGTGGCTGACTAAATACTTTTTTGCCCCACTGTATATGCAACTTTTTATGCAATTTTTCAGTCCATGATTTTTTTTCTCATTTTTAAAAAAATTTCCCATTTGATACTGCAAATTTCTTGCTCATTATTATAAATTGGAAACTTTTTAATCAAAAAATTATTACTTTTTTCATCAGTTTGTGTGTTTTTTTCTGACAAATTTGTAACTCGTCCTGATGATTTGCTTATGACTAATTTTTGACTTTTGTAGTAAATGTGTATCTTTGGTAACACTTTATAACACAGCCTATGAAGTACTATGAAATTACTGGGTACTTTGTGTCCTTTCACTGAAAGTACTGATGTAAAACAGTGTTAGTGTACTAAATAAATACTAAATACTAAAAGGATAACAAGCCCTGTGTTTTTGTTTTTGTTTTAATTATTGCAGGGTACTTTCCGTGTACTTTCAGTGAACAGTGTACAGACTGGAACCCTGTAAGTATGGGTTATTTTTGGATTACTACTACTAAGCAGAATACTGTACCTGTATAACACAGCCTGGAACCCTATAAGGACTGGGTAATTTTGGGGTAGTTATAAAATTAGAACCAAAGTAGCACTGGGTAATTTTGGCATATTTACACTTAAGATTAGTTTTAACAACAAAACTTGTCTGGAGCAAGGAAAGAGCAAAATTCTTTTTGGTTACTACATAGTGTCAAATCCCGAGCACTTTGTCCGCGCTCGGGTTATTCCTCATCCCTGTCAGGTTTTGACAGCTGGTGTCGTCACACGGGTTTCCCGGGCTCTGATTGGCCAGACGCTCGGGAGCTCTCAGCTGTCAGAACCTGGGCAGCTGTGCCGCGTTTCCAATCATGAGCAGCTGGCTTTAAATGTCAGTGCGAGTGAACTGGACGGCGCGGCTGTCTTGTCAGAAGTCCTATGACTTTCCCCTGTCTCCTTACCACATGCTCCCTGGGTTTCTCGACGTATCCCGCTGCATGTAAGTGATTTATTTGGAACTGTCTTCTCCCTCGCTGACGTTCCTTCCTAATTACGGCAGACGAGAGCTCCTCGTCACTGCCATAACTCTCTATTGTGAATTTATGTTGTGTTGTGTAACGAAGCCTGCGTGGCAAAGTTATGTTGTACACCTAAGTCCTGTGCTTTATAAATAAAAGAACTGAACTGCAATTTACTGAACTGAGGCGTCTTATGCTGGCTCGTGAGGGCCAGCCGTGACACATAGTACTTACTTACAGGGTTGATTCTAGAGTCTCTTGGGCAAAAATTCACAGGGGCCTCCAATGAGCATTCATCACCTTAAATAATCAGAATCAGAATCAGAATCAGCTTTATTGGCCAAGTATGCACAACACATACAAGGAATTTGACTTTGGCTAAAAACTAATCTAATCTGACACTAACAAAAATGTGAAATGTAAACATTTTTATTTCAAAAGTGCACATTAGTATCTTTTTAAAATAAGAATATACACACTAAATTCAAACATAAAATTCTGAACAGCAATAAAAAGCAGCAAAGGACACAGCAGAGTCAGGACACACTAAGCTGCTCTGAGCTAAATTAACAACTGTATTATATGCACTACTCACCACTGCCTCACTTTCTCCTCTCTCTTTTTTCTATTTTCTTTTGTCACTGCCAGATTGATAAATGTGCTTCATTTATCCAAGGGGCGGCTGTGGCGCAGGTGTAGTGTGGCTGACTACTGATTGGAGGATCAGGGGTTCAATTCCCGCTCTGTCTGCAGTCTGCATGTCAAAGTGTCCTTGAGCAAGACACTGAACCCCCAGTTGCTCCCGGTGGGCCAGGCCAGCCCCGGTGCAGGGCAGCTCCGCTACCATCAGTGTGTGTGAATGGCTGAATAGCAGGATCTGTAAAGCACTTTGGTCATCTAGAGATGAGAAAAAAAGCGCTACAGTGATCCCTCACTTATCGCGTTTAATGGGGACCAGAACCGACCACGAAAAGTGAAAAACCGCGAAGTAGCGTCACCCCCCCCCCCCCCACACCAAGGGCGTCACAAGCACTATTTTGCACAAAAAGGCACAAGAGAACAGCAAAAAGTGCCACTAAGCAACATGAGCGATAAAGAACAATGAATGCGGTCTGCCTTCGCTGGGTATGGGCGCTCGGCAGGGAGAGAAGCTGGGTAAAACGTCTTGGCCAATCAGCTTGCGAGATTCCCGAGCGGTGAAGAGGTGGGCGGAGAGGAGTGGAGCGGTGGTCAGAGAGGTGGATTTTGAGTTGTGCGGGCTCTCCGTGTTGATACCTGATGTTCTAATGTAGTCTCCCTGCCTTCTGCTAGCGCCCGGACAACTTTCGTGCCATTTTTTCTCAATTTTGAATTTTTGATGAATATTTTTGAAAAATCCGCGATGCACTGAGGGTGCGAAAGGTGAAATGCGAAGTAGTGAGGGATCACTGTATATAAGTGAAATCCATTTACCATTTTGATGCGGCTGCTCTCACTTGTTTGTTTACATGAGACATGCACCAGTACTTGCAAAAGTGAGAGGTGGGGGTGGGGCCCCTTTAGGCAGTTCTGGCCAAAACACAGCACCTCTGCCTACATGGTAAATACCGGGTAGGCCTATATGACACGTATGTGTATTTACAGGGTAACAACAAAGTACTTTTATTTTAAAAAATGTCTTATTACCCTGATATTTCACCATACTAACACTGTTTTACACCAGTACTTTCACTGAAAGTGAAAGTACTGGTGTAAAACTGGTGTTTGCTCTCTACATGTCTGTTCTTTTCTTCTTCTCTGTCCCCTCACCCCCCAGCCAGTCGCAGCAGATGACTGCCCCTCCCTGAGCCTGGTTCTGCTGGAGGTTTCTTCCTGTTAAAAGGGAGTTTTTCCTCTCCACCGTCGCCAAGTGCTTGCTCACAGGGGATCGCCTGATTGCTGGGGTCTTTCTGCAACTGTGGGGGTCCTCCCTACAGTTGATAGTGCTATGAGATGACTGTTGTTGTGAAATGGCGCTATATAAATAAAGTTGAATTGAATTGAAAGTACACAGAAAGTACCCTGTAATTTCATAGTACTTCACAGGCTGTTGTGTTACCACATCTTTTCCCCTCATTACATCTATGCCCTTGTCTTGCATACTTGAGTTTTTTTTACTCTAAAGTTTGTGTGTCGCTTGTAAATTTGTGATTAGGCCTATTTTCTATTAAATTAGGTACTTTATCATAAATGTATTTATTTATCCTCATAAGTACAACAGGTATTAACTCAGTTGTCTCTTGCAGAGCCTATATAACAGAATAGTAAGTGATTAATCTACAGGTCACTGCTGAATTCTATCGATATTTCGGCTGGTGGGCCCTTGCTAATGTCAAGTACTACTCTATGTCACAAACGGAAAAATATTCCTGCTTAAAGGATGCCTGCCACATGTGACCTCTCATCTGTAATTTTTCACTGTCGTCAGCAACAGTCTGCTGTAAGATTGAATTGTTTAATATATGTTGTGCTGTTGTTATGATGCTGTCTGTTCCCAAGGGGAAAAAAAAGGGCAAGTAAACCATTATCTGTGGGCCATTAGATGTATTCCAGCGTGCGTGCTGAAGGAGCATACAGTAGATAAAAGCAGATTAGTATGAAAATGGGCTGGCTGTTGGCTGTTTGTTTGATGCACAGGCCACCTGAGCCCCGAGGCTTTGAGTCTGTGTACGTGCCAGTCATCACATGTAAGATGACATGGCTACTATATTAAATGGGCTTTGAGCCAGACTTACGCCGGCGGCCACTGTCCCCACATCACCATATTCAAAATAATGGCTCTCTAAGTGCATTTCAAAGAGGAGAAAAAGATATTAGGTTGTCAGCAGCGGCAGAGCCTATTCCTTTTATTGCTCCTCCTTGCATAATCTTACCACATTGTATACTTTGTCTTTGAAGCTTTTTTTTGCATTTGGATTAGGAAAGACATGGTTTTGTACCTCAGGTAATGTCCAATTTGAGTATTTCAATCTGAACAATGTGTCATTGAAAAAACAAACAACAACAAAAAAAACCCTCAAAAAGCTAAACCCATTTTTATTCCAGGTTCTATCATACATCTTGTTCTTTAAAAGAAGCTTTCGTGAATCATCAGCCCTTGGTTTGCACAAATACAAAGAGACACGGTCGCTCTGGGCTGAGTCATCCTCATGACACTTGTTTTTTGTGCCATTCATCTTTTTTACCAGAGGAGCTGAAACAGCCTGTGAAAGCTTACGTGTATCCTGCAGAATCACCTGGAGGAAAGATCGCCAAGCAGCACGACTCCTCTGTTGGTTATTTTCTTCACTGATGATGAAGAGAATGGCTATGAGGGCTGTCAACACCTCAAAAAGAGGAGGAAATAAATCATCACCACACATTCACTGGATTTTTTTCTTTTACCCACTTCACAATGCACTTCAGAGGTGGGTGGTAACGACTTATATTACTCCGGTAACTTTTCACAGAATTGTACTTTACTGAGTGATTTTACTGTATGATACTGTAGATACTTTTTACTCTTAAGTTTTTAATAAGAAAAAACTGTACTTGTGCTCAAGTACAGCTTCTTCTGATTTCACAGCTTTAACTAGACTGTCAGTGACAGAGTAGCTCATTCTGGCCTGATGAAATCATCTGAGAGTGCTCAGATCTCCTGACCATTGACCATGAGCACAGCCTAAATGCAGGCCCACCTAAGGACTACTGTACATGAGTTTACCAAAAACTGACTCAATTGCTTAGGAAGAGTGATGATTTTCATGGAATCATCAAGGCCCAGAGCTCTTAATCTTTGACAAAGACCTTGATCTTGAGCTCATCCTCAATGCAGACCAATCTGATGATCATTTGGTGAGAATTAGGGAATTTTCCTGAGAGGAGTACTGATTCTTCAGATTTCAGAAGAGTAAGTTTGGTGAGCATCAAGGCAATTCCCTAGTGGCGATTTTTCTGAAATCACCTTAGCGCCCAGATCTCCTGACCTTTGACCTTAAGCACAAACTGGATGCAGACCCATCTGAGGATCATTGCAAGTGAGTTTGGTGACCATCAAGGCAATTGCCTAGGAGGAATAGCACTTTTCATGAAATGTGGATGGATGGACAGACAGAGAGACGCTGCATCATTGCATTAGCTCCTTTCGGCTTCACCGGAATGAGCTAAAAACTGGTTAGAACTGTACTTATTTGTGACTTGCTCTGACCAGAAATTAGTCATTTTAGTGAATTTGTCATTTTACTTTATTGCAATCACTATTCTGGAGGAACTGTCATTCAGTCCATATAGCCAATCATGTACAGTAGAACAAAATTACGTTTCTCTTATCTACAATGTTAATCACATGTAGAATCAGAGGGGTCACTGCCATGCAAGGCACCGCCACAGACAACTTCTCCTGACCCCATTCTATTATGCTGAGCACCAAGCTAGAAGGCGGGAAGTACCATTTTTATATGGTCTTTGGTATGACCCGGCTGGGAATTGAACCCCCAGCCTCCCAGTTGTGGGGCGGATGCTCTATCAACTAGGCCACCACTCCGGTTATAATGATAATTTGAGGAAAAATCTTCCAAATGTGTGCAAATAAAGTCACTAAAATCTGAAAAAAACTTGCAAATGTATTTGGGGGAAAAACTGCAAACTTGCCACCAAAAAGTTACAATTTAAGGCTGCGTGTCCACCAAACTCGTTTTTTCTGCTCTGGGCGGCTATTTTCCATTCATTCTCTATGTAGTCCAGCGTTTACAGCGCTGAGCGCCCACGGCGCTGAAACGCTCTTGGCAGTCGCCATTTTTTGTCGCGGCTATGGCTGTGTTGTTAGACATGTATATGTTGGACACTGCATATGTGATTTAACCTCACGATGAAGGAGAGCCACAGAGCTGCAGTCCCCTGCGGTGCGGAGCCGCAGAGCCTGGACCCCCTGCGGAGGACAGGGGACAGAAGACTTCCTGACCGCTGAGGCTCGAGAGGAGAGAAGGGGGAGTTATGTAAATAAAAGGTTGATGAATGTTAATAAAGGGATTTTGGTAGGGATGTGTGATTTCCCCTGCGAGGGAGATGGTTTGATGTGAGAATGTTTAAAAGGGAGAACTTTGGTGTGTTCACCCTCTTTGTTCGCTGCTCAGGAATGAGAGCAGACAGTGGGATGATTACTTGAAATAAACTGGAATTAAATGCAATTCGGTTTCGTTATTCAAGTCTCCCCACATTGGTGACTGACGACGTTGAGAATGAACGAAGAAGGTCTCAGGGTCCCGGACTCACAGCGCTCAGAACTGGCGAGCGCAGTGGCCGTTAAGCTGCCTGATTTCTGGCAGGATAACCCACGGTCGTGGTTTCTGCAAGCAGAGTCGCAGTTCGCGCTCGCAGGTGTAACGGTGGATGACACCAAGTTCCACCATGTCATCGCCAAACTGGACAACAGCACAGCTCGGTGCGTGCAGAGCTTGGTGGAGCAGCCACCCGCGACCGACAGGTACGGCAAGCTGAAATCCACCCTCATCAAGTTTTTCACCCCCTCGGCCGAAGTGAGGGCGAGGAGGATCCTGTCTTTGCTAGACCAAGGAGGACACAGGCCGAGCGCCCTGATGGAGGAGATGATACAGCTGAGAGGGTTGGACAACGATGATTTCATTTTTCAGTTCATCTTCCTCTCCAACCTCCCGACGCATGCGAGAAGCACGCTGGCCGGCAAAAAGTGTCACACCCTGGAGGAGTTCCGGGAGCTGGCCCAGGAAGCAGATGGGATCCTGGACGCCTGCGGCGGGCAAGCAACCACAGCGGCGACCCGAGACAGCGGGGAGCCAGAGGCAGCAGACCCAGACTGGCCGACGACGGCGGCAGCATGGCCGCGACGAGGTGGAGCCAATGGTCCGGCGGCAGAGGCGCGGACACGACACAGCGGAGGAGAAGATCTCTGCTTTTACCATCGGAGGTTCGCAGAGAAGGCACGCAGGTGTGTGCCGCCCTGCAACTTCAGGAGTTCGGGAAACGGCAAGACCGGGGGTCGCTAGCAGCTTCGACCCTCGGAGAACGCAGCAAGCTGCTCTACATCACGGATGCGCGCTCCGGACGAGAGTTCCTCATTGACACCGGAGCCCAAGTGAGCTTCATCACCCCAACATACGCGGACCGGGTGGCTGGACCCCACGGTAGCGGAGCTACGGCGGCAAATAGCTCGAACATCAACACCTACGGGAGAAGGACCTTGCCTTTGTGCTTACATGGCCGCACATATGAATGGACTTTTGTAATAGCGGCGGTGAGTTTCAACATGTTGGGCGCGGATTTTTTGTGTTCACACAATCTGTTAGTTGATCTTGCTAATAGACGGCTGGTAAATGCACTCTCTTTTTACTCTCTCCCCTGTTCAGCTTGAGTGTCCCCGCCACCAGTACAGACCCACGTCGCTACAGCAGGTGGTAAGTTTCACACACTCCTCACCCAATTTCCAGCGCTCACTGTGCCCACTTTTTCAGCGACAGTTGCGAAGCACAGGGTGAAACACTTTATCCCCACATCTGGTCCTCCCGTGTTTGCAAAAGCTCGGCGCTTGGATGCAGTTAAGCTCGCCATTGCGCGCGAGGAGTTCGCCAGCCTGGAGAGGCTAGGCATCGTTCGTAGGTCGAAGAGCCCGTGGGCTTCGCCGCTGCACATGGTACCGAAAGCCGATGGCTCCTGGAGACCGTGCGGGGATTACCGCAGGCTAAACAACGCTACGGCGCACGATCGTTATCCGATCCTGCACATTCAGGATTTTTCGGTGCACCTGGCGGGGGCGCGCATTTTTTCAAAGATTGATCTGGTTCGCGGCTATCACCAAGTCCCAGTCCAACTGGAGGACATCCCTAAAACAGCGGTAATAACCCCGTTCGGACTTTTCAAATTTTTACGCATGCCGTTTGGTCTCAAAGGGGCGGCGCAAACATTTCAGCGGATGATGGATGCCGTGTTACGCGATCTCCCTTTCGTGTTTGTGTACCTCGACGACATTTTGGTCGCGAGTACTTCAGAGGACGAACACGAAACGCACCTCACAGCAGTTTTTAGGAGGCTGGGAGAGCACGGCTTAATAGTTAACCCAGCCAAGTGCCAGTTCGGCGTCGAGCGGATCGATTTTTTGGGTCACCGCGTCTCCCCGGAGGGAGCGGTTCCGTTACCAGATAAAGTACGCGCGGTAGCGGATTTTCCCCGTCCACAAACGGTCAAATCACTACAGGAATTCTTGGGGATGGTGAATTTTTATAACCGATTCCTGCCCCACGCAGCTCAAATCATGCCACCGTTATATGCCGCGCTCAAAAAACAAAAACCGACCCAGGCGGTCGAATGGTCCCCGGAGCGGGAGCGCGCGTTCACAGAAGCTAAAAAAGCCTTGGCTGACGCTGCGCTCCTGGCCCACCCAGACCCTGCAGCACGTATCGTGCTGACGACAGACGCTTCAGATTTAGCCATAGGGGCCATTATTGAGCAACAGGTAGCCGGAGTTTGGCAGCCTTTGGCTTTCTTTAGCAAATCTTTAAGCGTGGCTGAACGAAAATACAGCACGTTCGACAGAGAACTGTTGGCGCTGCATTTGGCTATTCGTCATTTCCAGTTCTGGCTGGAAGGACGGTGCTTCACCGCTTATGTGGACCACAAGCCGCTCACATATGCCATGGCCAAAATTTCAGACCCGTGGTCCGGCAGGCAGCAGAGGCAGCTGGCCGCAATCTTGGAATTTACCACTGACATTAGGCACGTTGCGGGCAAATTCAATGTAGTAGCAGATTGTCTCTCGCGCGCGTTCACGACTCCAACACGCGCAGAGGCAGAACGGGCCACCGTGACCGCGCCGCAGGTGAGCGGCACGGTGGCGCGCGCAGTCCCGGTGCACGTGGGTATAGATTACGCAGCCATGGCAGCGGACCAGGGGGCGGACGCAGACGTGCGCGCGCTCCAGTCTGGACCAACAGGGTTAAGGCTGGAGAGCAAGTGTTTACAAACCGGTATGCCCCCCCCGATCTGCGACATGTCGACGGGGCGCCCGCGTCCGGTGGTTCCGGCCACGTGGCGCCACCGTGTTTTTGACTCGGTCCACTCACTGGCGCACCCGGGGGTGCGCGCGTTGGTGAAACTGGTGGCGGAAAAGTTTGTTTGGCCGTGCCTGCGCAAGCACGTGAAGGAATGGGCAAAAACCTGCATTTCCTGTCAACGGGCCAAAATTCACAGGCACACAAGAGCCCCGTTAGAACCGTTCCGCATTCCGGCCAGAAGGTTCGACCATGTGCACGTCGACCTTGTGGGCCCCCTACCGGCATCGCAGGGGTGCACGCATCTTTTGACAATGGTGGACCGCACCACACGTTGGCCGGAAGTGGTCCCACTTGTGACGACCACGGCCGCGGAGGTGGCTCGCGTTTTTTTAACGGCTTGGGTGGCACGCTTCGGGGTTCCGTCGGACATTACGTCCGATAGAGGACCGCAATTCATCTCTGAGCTGTGGTCAGCGATGGCCAATGGCTTAGGAGCCAAAATTCACCGCACTACGGCTTACCACCCTCAGGCTAATGGTTTATGCGAGCGTTTTCATAGGTCTTTGAAGGCAGCACTCAGAGCGTCGCTCACGGATGCAGATTGGGTAAATAAACTGCCATGGGTTTTATTAGGGTTGTGTTCTGCGCCTAAAGAGGACTTAGACGCCTCCCCAGCGGAGCTGGTATTCGCACAAACTCTGAGGCTGCCGGGCGAGTTTTTACCAGAGCACCCAGAGCCCCCACCTCTCTCTGCTCTAGGACCGTTAGTTGGCACGGGAGCAGACACGCTTCCGGGTCCGGTTCATCACGCTTTTCCACGAGTTTTCGTCCCCAAGGCTTTGAAAAATGCCGACTTCGTTTTTGTCAGGCGCGAAGCCCTAAAAGCAACGCTCAAACCACCTTACGAAGGGCCATTTCGAGTGCTGGAGGCAGGTGATAAGCAATTTGTGCTAGATTTTGGAGACAGAAAAGAGACAGTCAGTATTGACAGACTAAAACCTGCTTTTGTCATGAAGGACGTGTCTGTACCAGTCGCAGTGGCGCCTTGACGAGGCAGGCCCCCGCAAAGGGCAAATAATCACTCTCTTCCTCAGTCAACAGAGCCGAAGCAGAAAGGCGCCGCAGGCAAGGCGGGGCCAACTCACAGCAGATTCGGCAGACGGCTGAAGCCCAAGCGGCGCACAGACTGAATGTTGGTGTTGATTATTCAGTAGTGAGTAAGGTGTTATTAAATTTTAGGAAATAGTCTGTTCTTCATCGTTTGGGGGGGGTTATATGGCTGTGTTGTTAGACATGTATATGTTGGACACTGCATATGTGATTTAACCTCACGATGAAGGAGAGCCACAGAGCTGCAGTCCCCTGCGGTGCGGAGCCGCAGAGCCCGGACCCCCTGCGGAGGACAGGGGACAGAAGACTTCCTGACCGCTGAGGCTCGAGAGGAGAGAAGGGGGAGTTATGTAAATAAAAGGTTGATGAATGTTAATAAAGGGATTTTGGTAGGGATGTGTGATTTCCCCTGCGAGGGAGATGGTTTGATGTGAGAATGTTTAAAAGGGAGAACTTTGGTGTGTTCACCCTCTTTGTTCGCTGCTCAGGAATGAGAGCAGACAGTGGGATGATTACTTGAAATAAACTGGAATTAAATGCAATTCGGTTTCGTTATTCAAGTCTCCCCACAGCGGCGCTCAGGGCATTCATCCATGAGAAATGTTCAACTTTTCAGAGACTGCAGCTGAACTCGTCAATGTCTGACTTTAAGCAGCCAATCAGAACTGCTGCGTGGGCGGGACGTAGGACGCCGGTACTCGTCTGTACTCAAGATTCCTGCTTTCCGTGTCAATATATTTTAAATCCAGAGCTGCTAGAAAACGTTTCCTGTCCATTGTTATTTAGAGGCTGCTATTAAAAAATCAGTAGACAGTTTGACAATAGGAAAAGCGGGAGTGATGAGCTGTGACAAGCAGTTGCTGGGATATAGGGCACAGACTTTTTTCCCCCCAGAACGCTGCGCACAAACAGTGAAAAAGAATGCTCAGGGCGGTCGGGCGACAAAAAACGTGTCTGGTGGACAAGCAGCCTTATAAGAAAAAACTGTCTTCTTCGTCTTCTTCTTCTGCTCTCGGTTACTGGCGGATAGCAAACAACTGAAAGTTGCATACCGCCACCTACTGTACAAGAGTGTGTAACGAAAAAAAAGCTGTCAATTTACAGGAAATATGACAGACATTTTTCAAAAAAAAATTATGTGAAGTCTGAAAAGTACAAGTACAAAATTGCTAATTTATAACAAAAAACTTCATTTATGGAGGGGGGGGTGGGGTTGCACATTTATGTGAAAAAGGCAAAAAAAATTCTTAACAAAATTTGCTTTTTAGGTAAAAATTGTAAATTTATAAGAAAAAAAAATCACAAACTGGTATATAAGATAAGATAAACCTTTATTAGTCCCACAGTGGGGAAAGTCCTTACTCAAATCACTACACAAACATATTTTTTATTTTTATTTTTATTTATTTTATTTTTTGGGGGGGGGTAACTTGAGAAATTAATATTATAAGGTATGACCCAGCTGGGGGTTGAACCCACAACCCTCCAGCTGTGGGGCAGATGCCTCTAGCCCATCACGGTGTGGTTAAAATGTACATTCATGACTCATGAACTTTGGGAATTCAGTAGCTGAAAGTGTGAACTCACATCTCCTTTCAATAAAAATTAAAAATAGTCATGTTAATGATTCTCAATATAAAAGGCCACCTAGCTAATTTTGTAATTTGCTAGTTTAAACCTGGCGGAGTGGTTAGCACTGCGGCAGCACAGCAATTCACCCATGGCGAGGGGATCCTGGGTTTGATCCCAGCCCCTGACCAACAGTCATCTGCGTGGAGTTTGCATTTTCTCTCTGTGTCTGCGTGGGTTTACTCCGGGATTTCTCCGGTTTTCTTCCACATGCCAAAAACATGCAAGTTAGGTTAATTGGCATCAAACTGGGGATTCTAAATCGTCCTTAGGTATGACTGTGAGAGTGAATGGTTGTCTGTGTCTCTGTGTTGGCCCTGCGATGGACTAGCGATCTGTCCAGGGTGTACCCTGCCTCTCGCCCAAAGATGCTGGGATAGGCTCCAGCACCCCCCCCCCCCGTGACCCAAAAAGGATTAAGTGGAAGAAGATGGATGGATGGATAGTTTAAACCTATTGACCCAAACCTTAATTATATACTATATTCATACTTCCATGCAGGTGTTCTTATTTCAGTTATCCAATTATGATTTATCCTTACCTCATAATTTAGAAACTGTTATTGGAAATATAGACCATAAAAATTGATGTAATTACCTTGATGCTGCTAAATGAGCTCCCAGTATGACACTGACCTCTGCCTTTCAAATGTTAGCATCTTGATATATCCAAACCAACTTGGTCTGACTGAGAAACAATGATGCACCATATTAATTCATTCATATTTGTCACATGGTAGTACCTTGTAAGTGCCAGTTACAAACAAAAGTTCTCGAGACAATAAAAGTGACCATAATGTGCTACATTTTTTTTGCTTTAGCATTAATTAACTTAATTTTTGAAAGAAAGAAGCTACTTCAGTGTCCCATGTAGAAAATAAAGTGAGGATGTCAAAAATAATATGCAGATGCTATTAATGATATTAGGAATTAGTTTTAAAAATTAGCAACAGTGCCATCTACATCTCAAATTTTCACTGGATCAGTCAGGACGTAACCAGCTGAAATGAATTTGCACTGATGGGGGAAGGGATGGCTTCCTAAATTCCAATGGATTTCAGCTGGTTTCTTGGCTTTCTATGCCTTTTTGCACCTCTTTTTCTTCATGTGTTCAATACTTATCCCCTGTGTCATTCCACTTTATTAAATATAACTTGTTTTGTGAACACAGTTGCCTTGATTTCTTTGTATGTATGGATTACTTGGGTTGTTACTGAAAACTGGTGAAAATCTCAGGTCAATTGCTACATCAGAAATATGTTTAATGAGAAAATTAAATTATCCCAGCACAGGGATAGCAACACTCAGAGCAATAATTAAGATGATACGAAAAATATAAATAAGAGCATTGGATACGTACACATAAATATATAAATATATATACAAAGTGCGGATCATTGTAGCAAGATGGAATAAATAGCATAACTGTCTACTTAGTTATCCTACATAGTATGAATATGTACCCATACATATTGTCACCCTCCATAGTGGCTGATATTGTCCTAGTTATATACTGGAGGGGACCATTTGTGTAAGTCTGTTGCGTCTTTTGCATTCAATACTACTAGGTCGTCACACTTTTTTGCTATCTCTGCGAGCAGCCCTGCTTAGGTTATACAGTCTGACAGCCGTAGGTAGGAAGGACCTGCGAAACCTCTCGGTTGCGCACCTAGGATGATGTAGTCTACTGCTAAATGAGCTCCTCAGTGCGTTCAATATGTCCTGCATAGGGTGGGACTTGGACTCCAGCAGAGATGACAGTTTAGCCACCATCCTTCTCTCTCCTATCTCTTCCACTGGGTCAAGGCATTGCCCCAGGACAGATCTAGCTTTCTTGATCAGTTTGTTCAGTCTCTTCCTATCGGCTGCTGTAATGCCATTGCCCCAGCAGACCACTCCAAAAGTGATGGCTGATGCCACCACCGTGTCGTAGAATGTCTTCAGCAGTGCCCCTTGTACACCAAAAGACCTGAGCCTCTTCAGTAGGAACAGCCTGCACTGTCCTTTCTTGTAGAGTGCGTCGGTATTGTGTGACCAGTCTAGTTTATTGTTCAGATGAACACCAAGGTATTTGTAGGATGTCACCATCTCAATGTCTGTTCCCTGTATGTTTACTGGTGCTGTGAGGGGTTGTCCTTGCCTGCGGCAGTCCACCACCAGCTCCTTAGTTTTCCTCGCGTTGATCTGGAGGCAGTTCCGATGGCACCAGTCCACGAAATCCTGGATAAGTCCTCTGTACTCAGCTTCATCTCCGTTGGAGATGAGGCCGACGATCGCAGAGTCATCAGAGAACATTTGTAGATGGCAGTGTGTTGTGTTGTGTGAGAAGTCCGCAGTATAAAGGGTGAACAGGAAGGGAGCCAAAACCGTTCCCTGGGGGGCCCCCGTGCTACTGATGATCATGTCAGACACACAATCTTGGGTTCTCACAAACTGTGGCCGGTTAGTGAGGTAGTCCAGGATCCATGATGACAGGTGCTGGTCCACCCCTGTGCACAGCAGCCTGTCCTTCAGGATCATCGGTTGAATGATGTTGAAAGCACTGGAGAAGTCAAAGAACATGATCCTCGCCGCATTCCCGGGCTTCTCCAGGTGGGACAGAGAATGGTGAAGGAGGAAGATCACTGCATCCTCCACCCCAATGCCATGCTGGTAGGTGAACTGGAGTGGATCCATCGCTGGTCCCACCAGGGGGCAGAGGTGAGCAAGGAGCAGTCTCTCCAGGGTTTTCATCATGTGAGACGTCAGGGCCACTGGTCTGTAGCTGTTCAGATCTTTGGGGTGGGAAGTTTTTGGTACAGGTACTACACAAGATGTTTTCCACAACTGTGGTACCCTCCCCAGCTTCAGGCTCAGGTTGAAGATGTGCTCCACAATCCCACACAGCTGGTCTGCACAGGACTTGAGGAGCTTTGCGCTGATGCAGTCTGGTCCCGAGGCCTTCCTCGCCTTGATCTTCCTCAGCTCCGTCCTCACCTGGGTCTTAGTGAGGGTCAGGTTGGGGGGCTGTGTGCTAGGAGTGGGGGGGTGTTGGTGGAGTGGGTTGTGGACAGCAGGTCTTGATGACATTAGAGGCAGCAGTGGTTGTTGTGCAGTCGTGGGGGAGGGCGATTGGTCAAACCTATTAAAAAACAGGTTCAGATTGTTCGCCCACTCCCTGCCCCCCCGTGGCCTGGGGGGAGGTATTCTGGAGCCCAGAAATGGTTTTAAGGTTTCTCCAGACCCCGCCAATGTCGCTCTGTTGCAGCTTGTCCTCCATCTTCTTCCTGAAGCTGTCCTTGCCTTCTCTGATCTTTCTCCTCAGCTCCCTCTGTACAGACTTCAGCATCTCCCTGTTCCCCAACCTGAAGATCCTCTTCTTCTCTCTCAGAAGTGTTTTTATCTCAGGGTTGATCCAGGGTTTGTTGTTCGAGCAACACCGTATGGTCTTGGTGGGTACGGTGTTGTCCACACAGAAGTGGACAACACCGTACCCAGATGTAGTCCGTGATGGTGTGAGTGAGGCCATCGATGTCCTCACCATGTGTATCACAGAGCTGCTCCCAGGCAGTGATTTCAAAACAGTCCTTTAGCACGTCCATTGCCTCCTCAGACCATAACTTCACCGTGCGCATGACCGGAGGTTGTCTGTGTACTAAGGGTTTGTACACCGGCAGAAGATGAACCAAGTTGTGATCCGATCTCCCGAGTGGGGGGAGTGGTGATGAGGTGTACGCCTCCTTAGTATTTGCATAAATTAAGTCCAGTGTTTTATTGTCTCTAGTGTGGCATGTGACATATTGGGTGAGCGTGGGTAGAATGGGGGACAGTGAAATATGGTTGAAATCACCTGAGATGAGGAGAAGAGCATCTGGGTGTTCTGTCTGCAGCCTGCCAGTTACTGAGTGGATGACGTCACACGCTGTCCCAGCTTTCGCTGTGGGATTTGCATAAATAACAATGCAGATCACGTGTGAGTATTCCCTCGGGAGATATGTAGGCCGCATGCTAACAGCTAGCAACTCAATGTCTTTGCTACAGTGCTGTTCCTTAACCGTGATATGTCCCGGTCTGCACCAGTTGTTATTGACATACATTATCACTCCTCCGCCCCTTGTCTTCCCACTGTCTGGTGTCCGGTCTGCCCGTATTGCGTGGAAACCCTCCAGTTCGATGTTAGCACCTGTTGCTAGCTCTGTTAGCCACGTCTCAATATACAGCATCAAACTACTCTCTCTGAAGACGCTCTCGTAGCGGGAGATAGCTGCTAGCTCATCAGTCTTACTGAGTAGCGATCGAACATTCCCCATAATAACAGATGGGAGGACGGGTCTGCACCTTATATTCCTCGCCTGCCATCTTACTCCAGCTCAACACCCACGCCATTTCCGTCTTATTTCTCCCGGTATGTCGAGTTTTTGCGTTAGCATCGTGGGCCGGTTAAGTGCTAACAGTTGGTCTCTATTGTACTGCCTCCTGCAAGAAACAGTGGCTCCGTCCGCTGGCTCAGGAGACATTTGGGCGATCTACGTGTTTGGATGGAATAAAGGTGACGCTGGATCAGAAAGATTGGCAAGAGAGCCAGATAGTAAATAGCAATAGGCAGAAATAGGTAGAAATTGATCCGCTGTTGCAAAAAGGCAGCCTACTCGTGTGGCGCCGGAAGTCACGTCTTCATCTTCTTCATATGTCTGGGCTATGGGGTAGGGTGGCAAGATGGAAGCCTTATCTTATGAAGAAAAACATCCAAGCCCGGCTACATTTTGCAAAAACACATTTGAAATCTCCCAAATGCATGTGGGAAAATGTGTTATGGTCCAGTGAAACCAAGGTTGAACTTTTTGGCCATAATTCCAAAAGGTATATTTGGTGCAAACACAACACTGCTTATCACCAAAAGAACATCATACCTACAGTGAAGCATGGTGGTGGCAGCATCATGCTTTGGGGCTGTTTTTCTTCAGCTGAAACTGGGGCCTCAGTCAAGATGGGAATTATGAACAGTTCCAAATACCAGTCAGCGTTGGCACAAAACCTTTAGACTTCTGCTAGAAAGCTGAAGATGAAGAGGAACTTCATCTTTCAACATGACAATAATCCAAAGCACACATCCAAATCAACAAAAGAATGGCTTCACCAGAAGAAGATTGTTTTGAAATGGACCAGCCACAGTCCAGACCTGAATCCGATGGAACATCTGTGGGATGACCTGAAGAGGGCTATGCACAGGAGATGCCCTCGTAATCTGACAGATGGAGCGTTTTTGCAAAGAACGGTGGGCAAATGTTGCCACATCAAGATGTGCCATGCTGATAGACTCCTACCCCAAAAGACTGAGTGCTATAATAAAAGCCAAAGGTGCTGCAACAAAGTACTAGTTTAAGGGTGTGCATACTTATGCAACCAGGTTAATGTAAGTTTTTTTTTTTATTTTTCCCCTTAAAAGATTTCAGCTTGTTTTTCAGTTGGGTTGTACAGGTTATTGGTCACATTAATGGTGAAAAATGTTTTTAAATGATTTATCTTGGTCTCATTTTTTACATCAAAAAATCCTGGCATTTGAACAGGGGTGTGTAAACTTTTTATATCCACTGGGTTATACACACACACACACACACACACACACACACACACATATATATATATATATATATATATATATATATATATATATATATGACCAGCCATGGAAAAAGCAGGAAACAGTCTCCCAAGGGGTATTTTGAGTCATTCTAAAAGTGTGGAATCTAAGCTTTCCAAAGATGTCTTTCTTTCAAAGGTCTTTTTATTATTATTAATTGAAGTATCAATACAATACATAGTATTAGAAATTTTCATTTTTGTTTTAACCAAACAGTGCAAAACTAGAATTTAAAGCTAACAAATGTAAATGCTTCAAAACACAAAAACCTTTAAATAAACAATAATTAAAAAAAATTATGTGTATGAGGTCGGGGTGGGGTATATCCCCTTTACCCCACCCCGAGCTACTCAGAAACTATAATCCTGGGTCTTTCAAAGAAATCAAGAAACGGACGCCATAATTTATAGAATTTGTTTTCAGAGCCACGAACTGTATATCTGATTTTTCTCTAAATCCAAACAGGACATTATATCTTTTATCCACTGTAAATGTGAAGGGGGCGAAGAGTCTTTCCACTTCAGTAATACAGCACGTCTAGCCAATAATAATGAAAATTTGAATACTTTTAATTTGGAATTTGGCAAGACAAGTTCTGGAGCCACACCAAAAATGGCGCATAATGGATCAGGTTTAATTTGATATTGCAGGACTTCAGACATAGTGATAAAAACAGAATGCCAAAAATTCATCAATGCAGGGCAGGACCAATACATGTGAAGCAAAGTGCCAGGAGCGCAACCACACTTTTCACAAGTTGGATCTATATCCGAGTAAATACGTGCTAACTTAACCTTGGACAGGTGCACCCGGTGTACAATTTTAAATTGAATAAGAGCGTGACGAGCACACATTGATGCAGTGTGAACCTGGCCAAGAATAGAGTCCCACAGTTCATCAGTAAAAGTAAAATTAAGATGTTGTTCCCAATTCAATTTAATAGCGGCCAGAGAAGAAGATTGTAAATTTGAAATTAAATTATATAAAACTGATATTACCCCCTTAGAAGTTGGTTTAACTAATAAAAAATTATCTAGAGGATTATCAGAAGGTTTTTGAGGGAATTGTTTTGTCATGGTTTGCACATGTCTGACCTGGAGGAAGCGGAAAAAATGTGTAGAGGTGATGTCGAATTTAGTGGAAAGTTGAGAAAAACTTGCAAATTGACCATCAAAATATAAATCCGCAAAAGATTTTAAACCTTTTCTGTGCCATATATGAAATGCACTATCAATAGTTGATGGGGTAAATAAATGATTTGCAGCAATTGGACTTCTAATGGAGAAAAACTGAAGACCGAAATTTTTCCTGAATTGAGACCAAATTCTAAGAGACTGACAAACTACTTTATTATTACCCAGTGTAGACAAAGCAAGGGGAAGTGGTGAACCTAAAATTGCCGGTAGGGAGGTTTGATTGTCCACATGTGACTCCATAAGGATCCAAATGGGTGATTTGGGTTCCAGATAAAAATGTTTCCAATATAACATGCACCTGATATTTGCTGCCCAGTAGTAATATTGAAAGTTAGGCAGAGCCATGCCACCCACTGATTTGGGTCTTTGAAGAAAAACTTTCCTCAATCTCGGATGTTTACCATTCCAAATAAATGAGATAATCAGAGAGTCCAAAGACTTAAAAAAGGATTTAGGAATAAAAATGGGGAGACATTGAAACAAATATAAAAACTTTGGAAGTAACATCATTTTTACAGAATTGATTCTGCCAATTAAGGAGAAGGATAATGGGGACCATTTGGAAAGTATTAGCTTGCACTGGTCAAATAAGGGGAGAAAATTATTTTTAAACAAGTAATTAAGTTGTTTAGTGACACATATCCCAAGATAATTAAAATGATCAATAACAACCTTGAAAGGAAAATTTTCAAAATCCTGAACTTGAATCTTTTTATTAATCGGAAACAATTCACTCTTATTAAGATTAATTTTATAACCAGAAAACCTACTAAAACTATCCAAAATGTTAAGTATAGCGGGTAATGAAGTAAGTGGGTTGGAGAGAAATAGTAAAAGATCGTCAGCATAGAGTGAAACCCTATGCTCAATGCCACCCCTACGAATGCCTAGAAAGTCCCGGCTCCCACGGATTGCAATAGCTAACGGCTCAATTGCCAAGGCAAAGGCAACGGGCTCAAAGGACAGCCTTGCCTTGTACCACGGTAAAGTCTAAAATAGTCAGAATAGCGACAATTAGTTAACACTGAAGCTAAAGGACTAGCATAGAGAAGTTTAATCCAGGAACAGAAGGAAGGACCAAAACCGAACCTCTCCAAAAAAACAAATACTCCCACTCAACCCTATCGAATGCCTTTTCAGCGTCCAAACTAATAAGACATTCAGGTATGTTGTGGTGAGGAGTATAAACAATATTAAACAACCGCCGCAAGTTAAAAAAAGAATGGCGATTTTTAATGAAACCGGTTTGCTCCTGTGAAATTATAAAAGGAAGAATCTTTTCCAACCTTGAAGCTAACAACTTTGACAAAATTTTAACATCGGTATTTAACAAGGAAATAGGCCTGTAAGAAGCACAATCAACAGGATCCTTATCTTTTTTAAGCAACACAGTGATACAGGCCTGATAACATGAAGGAGGAAGTGTACCGGAGTCAAGCGACTCTGTAAAAACCTGACAAAGGAAAGGGGCAAGGTCGTCAGAGAATTTTTTGAAAAAATCAGTGGAAAACCCATCAGGTCCTGGAGATTTTCCTGATTGAATGGACGATATTGCCAGCTGAATTTCTTCTTTTGTGATGGGAGCTTCTAGAATTTGCTGAGATTCTGAAGAAATCGAAGGGATATCAATAGAATCAAAAAAATTTTCCAAATCCTTTAAGTTTGTTGTATGTTCTGAGGTATATAATTTGGAATAAAATGACCTGAAAATATCATTAATCACTTGTTGGTCAGATGTCACCTCTCCTTTATCTGTCCTAACTCCAGTAATAATTTGCTTAGCTCTAATACCACGCAGTTGATTAGCTAGAAGTTTACTGTTTTTTTCGCCATGTTCATAAAATTCACTCTTGTTCCTTATTAAACAACCTTCAATTTGTCGAGTAGAAAGTAAATTAAGTTTAGTTTGTAATGTCATACATTCCTTGTACAGAGCGGGTGATGGAGATTGAGCATATTGTCTGTCAATGTCCAAGATTTGATCTAAAATAGCCTTCTGTTCCTGTATTATTTCCAAAGATGCCTAACACATGCAAATCCAAAAAGACTGGAAGACGTGGTCATTTGAATGTTAGCATCTCTGAGAAAATCAGGTTCAAAGTTTCAAAGTATTGTGACCTTCCAGGGGAGCCAGGTGGGCGGCATTAACAAAAGCTGGTCATTTGCATGACTTAGCATGAACCCAACCCCCTTACAGTGCTTATCAAAAGGAGCTCTGGAAACCCAGGAAGACAAGCTGCTTAAGTAGCCATGTGCTTCTACCTGAACGTGCTGCTGATTGGCCAAAATGAAGAACAAAGATGTGTGAATACCCAAACAAACCAGATATGTAAATCAGTTGTGGTATCCACACCCCCGAAAATAGGATGTGGTTCCACTGATATTTCCCTCTGAAACTACTCTATTTCAAATACAAAGTTTACGGTTTTAAAATCTCCCACACTGTTATTTGAAGCATGGAGTAGCTTCTTCATTATTTCAATGAGGATATATTGCAAAAAAACGAAAATCATAATTTTTTTTTTTAAAAAAGTATGTTTTTTAGGAATCACATCAGGCCAACTTATTGCTGGCTTACTCGTTGCAGGTCAAACACACACACACACACACACACACACGATTAGAGTGTAAAGAAACTCTTTTGCTCTCATGCCAAATATATATATAATTTATTATATTACAGCGCTATGAATTAATTCATGATCTTTACTGGGCTGACAAGAATAAATATGACTTCACACCAGCAGGGTGAGTATAGAGCCAGTGTTCATCTCAGAGTCAAAAATTTTGTATTGTAACTTAATTACATTAATTTCCAGAGTAGGGCAGAACAAGTAATGCTTCCAGTTAATTACTGGGTCACTTGGAGTAGACGAACTTTAAGTCATCATGGGTCACCAGTGAAAAAAAAAAAAGGTTATCAAATTTGATTCGGCCTAGAGGATGTAGGTTCATTCTGCCATCTGGTGTTGCCAGCAATTACCTGCAATTTCTACATAGTCCACCTTTAAATGTTAAAGGTCTCATTGACTGCACATTTTAACAGCTCACTCATGTGCGCTTTGTGAACAGGAGGGTGAAAAATGACATACTGAGGCAGGCCAAAAAACTAAAGGAAACTCAAGTTTACCTAAATGAACACCTGACAAAAAAAAAACGCTGAATTAGCACGGCAGGCACGGATGCTAAAGAAACATAATAAGATACAGTCAACCTGGACAAGAAATTGTAGAATTTGGATTAAACTAAATGGAACACCTGAGCAAGCAAAAAGTATAATGATCAGAGATGCTACTGACTTAGATAAATACAGATGAACACTGACTATGAAACACAGAGTGAGGAAACTCAAACTCTAAAAATATGCCACTATGCTGAACATAAACCACAAGAGATGGAGAATGATATTGATCCTGATAACCACTTTTTCAATAATATTCATAACCACTGTGAATATTACACTGAAAAGCAATTCAAAAGTCAAGTGCAATTAGATGGTAAACTGTCAATAATACACTTCAATAGCAGAAGTCTTAACAAAAACTTCTCACAGATTCAGGACTATTTAAAACAGCTAAACAGAAAATTCACAGCTATAGCAGTCTCTGAAACCTGGCTTAATGCAGACCAGGCTCCCCTGATGGCAATAGAGGGATATCAGATGTTTAACATTAACAGATCTCAAAAAAAGGGTGGTGGTGTTGCACTGTATATTGATGACCTATATAGATGTAAGCTTGTAAATGAAATGTCCTTAGCATTACCAGGGATTCTGGAATGTGTTACTGTTGAGATTGACCTAGACAAAACAAAAAATCTAATCATAAGCTGCATATACAGAACGCCGGGAACTTGCATTGAGACATTCAGAGATAAATTAGTCGAGCTGTACAATAATATTACTAGTAAGAAAATGGTAGCAATTTGTGGAGATTTCAATATTGACCTACTTAATCCACATCAACAAAATGTAGTTACAGAGTTCATGAACTCTATGTACAGCATGAGTCTATATCCCACAATAACACATCCCAGTAGAATCACAGCTCACTCTGCTACACTTATTGACAACCTGTTTGTCAATGTTCTCGACAAGAAAATAGAAAGTGGATTATTGATAAATGATATAAGCGACCACTTGCCAATCTTTGCACTTATCCATGGCCACACGGGGCCCAACCCAGAAAAAATCTCAAAATCGTTCAGACACAAATCACCAAACGCAATCAGTTCTTTTAAAGAGGACTTGCTGAAGCAAGACTGGACAGAAGTCTATGTATCAGATGTAAATGAAGCCTATGACACATTTACAAACATTGTAACCACTCTTTATGAAAAAAACTGCCCATTAGTTAAAAAAAAGCTTAAACACAAATTTACTGACAAACCATGGCTAACCAAAGGACTACAAAAGGCGTGTAAAAAGAAAAATTTATTATATAAAGCTTTCATAAAGAAAAGGACAAAAGAAGCAGAGCAGCGGTATAAAACATACAAAAATAAGTTAACATATATAATAAGATGTAGTAAAAGAGACTATTACAGTAAAGAACTGGAAAAAAACAAAGACAATATTAAAAATACATGGACAATAATCAACAGTATCCTTGGAAATAAAAGCAGAAATACCAGCTACCCAACTAACACTCCAAAAAATAATAAATCGACTCCGAATGTGAATATAGCTTCACCTGCAGATGAATTTAATAATTTTTTTGTTAACATTGGACCTAAACTGGCCCGAGAAATACCCACTACGGTGCCAACAGGTGATTCAATATGCAATAACACTGCTGTAAAAGACACCATCTTCATAAAGAACACAGACGAAAGAGAGGTCATTGAAATTGTTAAATCGTTCAAAAGTAAAACATCTACTGACTGCGATGGTATTGATATGCTACTAGTCAAAACTGTTATCGAATGCATAGTGAAACCACTGACGTATATCTGTAACCTGTCTCTCCAATCAGGTATATTTCCCAATGCAATGAAAATAGCTAAAGTAATTCCAATTTACAAGACAGGCGACAGAGGGGAACTCTCCAACTACAGACCAATTTCACTATTACCGCAATTTTCCAAGATACTTGAAAAAATATTCTATGAGAGAATTGACAACTTCATACTGAAGAATGATTTATTGTGTGAGCAGCAATATGGGTTCAGACACAAAAGGACAACAGCATATGCCTTAATGGAATTTACAGAAAAAATATCAACAGCCATTGAAAATAAAGAGTATTCAGTTGGAGTATTCCTGGATCTTAAAAAAGCATTTGATACAGTAGATCACAATCTATTATTAAAGAAACTACAAAATTGTGGTATCAGAGGGGTAGCACTGTCCTGGTTAAGAAGTTACTTAAAGAATAGATATCAGTTTGTATGTGTTAACAACAAAAACTCAGAGCTACTGAAGGTCACCTGTGGAGTCCCACAGGGTTCAGTTTTGGGACCATTATTATTCAATATGTATATAAATGAGATATGTAAAGTTTCAGAAAAAATGGACTTAATATTGTTTGCTGATGACACTAACCTGCTATGCAGTGGAAACAACTTGGAACAACTTCTGGATACACTCGGAAAGGAATTAGGAAAGCTGAAACTGTGGTTTGATTCAAACAAATTAACGCTCAATTTAAGCAAGACAAAATTTATAGTCTTTAACAACCATCACAACTACCCAGTACCCAAACTCAGTGTAAATGGTGTAGAGATTGAAAGGGTATCCGAAACTAAATTCCTTGGAGTAATAATTGATAACAAACTGTGTTGGAAGCCACATATTAATTATATAAAAGGTAAAGTATCCAAATCAATTGCAATATTACACAGAGTGAAAAATTTGCTGAATCAACCCACACTATACACCTTGTATCATTCATTAATACTCCCATACATGACATATTGTAATGAAGTATGGGGAAATACATATAAAACAAACATATATCCACTCTTTATGCTTCAAAAGAGAGCTATTAGAATAATCAACAAAGCAGCTTACAGGGAACCAACAAACCCACTTTTTCTTAAACAAAAAACTCTCAAGTTGAAAGATCTGATCGACTTTAAAACCGCAATAATAATGTTCAAAGTGAAGAATCTATCACTGCCCGCAAATATCCAAAAGTTGTTCCAAACAAGGGAGAAACGATATCACTTCAGAGGAACATGTATATTTCAAAAGCCTACAGTGAGAACAACTACCAAGCAACACTGTATTTCAGTGCAAGGTGTCAGATTATGGAACGATTTTGGACCTGAATTAAAATCATGTACAAAGCTTGGACAATTTAAACAAAAACTAAAGGAAGAAATACTCCAAACATATTTACAAGACGACATGTAAACTCACATAAGGATTGACATTTCCAGCCTGTGTTGTGTTATAGCTTAGTTTTTCTTTTTTCTCTGTGACACTATGTCTTAGATTTGTTTTTGAATAGTAACCGCTTAACTTAGACTAGCTCAGTTTTCCTTTTCTCTCAGTCATATTTTGTCTTAGCCTTGTTTTAAATTGTAATCGCTCTTGTCTTGTTTTCTCTTTTTTCTCCTTTGAATTCTTGGATGGAATATGGGTGGGCAATATAAGCTGCGGCTTCAGCCATCACCCATTTCGGATAACTCACGTGGAATTGTATAGTAGAAGGAGTCTTTGTCTAATTTGACCTTGTTGTTATATTATACAGTTTCTTTTAACCTGTAATGTACTATCCGAAATAAAATTCATGTCTTAATGAAGTGCTTGTGACATTTTGTTCACATTTTGTTCACATTTTTGTTCACATTTTGTTCACATTTTCTTTGATTTTTTTTTATTACTGAAGCAAATTTGTTTTGTATTTTTCTTGGCTTTCTTCCAACGCTCTGATTTTATAGCCTGTCACTTTAAGAAACAAACTTTAGCTGTTCAACTCCGCCCTCCCTCTTACATCAGTTAGCCATTAGCTGAGTAGTTCCTAGCTGGTGTTCTGCCACCGGCTCCTTCCAGCCTGGATGAGCAGCGCTGGTTCACCAATTTGCAGTTGTTTGTGCACCTCGTGTCATCCCAGCCCACC
This sequence comes from Pholidichthys leucotaenia, assembly GCA_020510985.1. Lineage (NCBI taxonomy): Eukaryota > Metazoa > Chordata > Actinopteri > Cichliformes > Pholidichthyidae > Pholidichthys > Pholidichthys leucotaenia. The sequence goes on from CM035847.1 coordinate 267,116,879, forward strand.
CAACAACCCCACTGAGACGCCACATTAAATCTCCAGCACCGTGCGCTCCACCGATTGCCGCAAGCTGAGGCGGTAGCTGAGCCACGGGATATCAAAGGGCAATGCCTTGCTCTGCGGTACTCTGCTCCTCTCGCATGGCCAGCTGGGGGAAGGGGGGGGTCTGCCCCATCACGAAGCAGCTCTCCAACGTTACCCATGAGAGTATGCCCAGAGGATGGTGAGGGAGTTGAGCCAGCAGCTCCAGGCAGCAGCTCCAGGCAGCATCCCCGGGTTGCGGCAACTGCCTGCGCCGCGCCCTGGGTGCTGGGGCAGGCAGCTCCTGCAACCCGGGGATGCTGCCTGGGGCTGCTGGCTCTCAGCTCCCTGTGAGTGGCATGCTGATGACCTGCCGCAAAACAACCGGGAGATGGGCCGGAGTGATGTGAGGCACATTGTGGACCGTGGACCGGTGAACCAGGTGGTAACAGGGATGGTTATTAGGGTGACTAAGATCTGAAGAAAATAACAATATAAGCTGCGCTTGGTTCGAGCTTCCTGCTACCAGTGTTAGCTCGGGGGCTAATAGCTCAGGGGCTAATAGGCTACCTTTAACACCACTTCCATATACATGACAGACAGCTAGGCGGACCAGTAATAGAGCAGTGGGCTGGTCTCAAGGACAGCGGTGGGTTGGCTTTTTCAAAACGTGACATATAATCGATTTCCACAAAAAAGTAAAAAACGTTTCTGGGAGAGAAAAGCGAGATAAAGGCTGTGTGTGTGTGTTTTTTTAAGAGAATTGACTGTTTTGAAAATTTTTTCATAATTAGGTGACCAGCAGACTCATTTCAGACAGTTAAAACCTACAAACACCATTTTTCAGGCAATAACCGCTTTAAGGCTGCAATGAGACCAGAATAGTCCGGGGGTCTTGATTCAATTGGGTGGGGAATGCTAAGAATTTTCACACCTTCTTTTGATTTGGTTTACATTCACACTGCAGCGGCACAAACTGCCTGGACAACGTGATTTATGAATGAATGATTTATGAATGATTTGATTTATGATTTATGATTTATGAATGAATGAATCTGAATCTTTTATTTTGGAAAGATTAAAAGTAAAGATTAAAAGAAAGGAACACAATAATATAACAAAGGGGAAAAACAACAACACAAAAAAACCATCTTACAAGGTCAAATTAAACAATAACTCCTCTGGTTATACAGTTTAACATAAGTTATCTGAAATGGGTGATGGCTGAAGCCGCAGCTTATATTGCCCACCCATATTCCACCCAAGAATTCAAAAGAAAAACAAAACAAGAGCGATTACAATTCAGAACAAAGTTAAGACAAAACGTGACAAAAAACTAAGCAACAACACAACACGGACTGGATATGACAATCCTTATGTGATTTTACATGTCATCTTGTATATACGTATGTTTGGAGTATTTCTTCCTTTAGTTTTTGTTTAAATTGTCCAAGCATTGTACATGATTTTAATTCAGGTCCAAAAGCATTCCACAATGTGACTCCTTGCACTGAGACACAGTGTTGCTTGGTGGTAGCTCTCACTGAAGGTTTTTGAAATAAACATGTTCCTCTGAAATGATATTGTTTCTCCCTTATTTGGAACAACTTTTGGATATTTGCGGGCAGTGATAGATTCTTCACTTTAAACATTATTACTGCAGTTTTAAAGTCAACCAGGTCTCTCAACTTGAGAGCTTTTAATTTAAGAAAAAGTGGGTTTGTTGGTTCCCTGTAAGCAGCTTTGTTTATTATTCTAATAGCTCTCTTCTGAAGCATAGAGATTGGATATATGTTTGTTTTATATGTATTTCCCCATACTTCAGTACAATATGTCATGTATGGGAGTATTAATGAATGATACAAAGTATAAAATGTGGGTTGATTCAGCAAATATTTCACTCTGTGTACTATTGCACTTGAATTAGATATTTTACCTTTAATATAATTAATATGTGACTTCCAACACAGTTTATTATCAATTATTACTCCAAGAAATTTGGTTTTGGATACCCTTTCTATCTCTACACCATTTACACTGAGTTTAGATACTAAGTTGCTGTGATAGTTGTTAAAAACTATAAATTTTGTCTTACTTAAATTGAGTGTTAATTTGTTTGAATCAAACCACAGTTTAAGCTTTCCTAATTCCTTTCCGAGTGTATCCCAAAGTTGTTCCAAATTGCTTCCACTGCATAATAAATTAGTGTCATTGGCAAACAATATTAAATCCATTTTTTCCGAAACTTTACATATATCATTTATATACATATTGAACAACAGTGGCCCCAAAACTGAACCCTGTGGGACTCCACAAGGAACCTTCAGTAACTGTGAGCTTTTGTTACCAACACATACATACTGATATCTATTCTTTAAGTAACTACATAACCAGGACAGTGCTACCCCCCTAATGCCACAATTTTGTAGTTTCTTTAATAATAAATTATGATCCACTGTATCAAATGCTTTTTTAAGATCCAGGAATACCCCAACTGAATACTCTTTATTTTCAATGGCAGTTGATATTTTTTCTATAAATTCCATTAGAGCAAATGCAGTTGTCCTCTTGTGTCTGAACCCATATTGCTGCTCACACAATAAGTTATTCTTCATTATGAAGTCAATTCTCTCACAGAATATTTTTTCAAGTATCTTGGAAAATTGCGGCAATAGCGAAATTGGTCTATAGTTTGAGAATTCCCCTCTGTCACCCGTCTTGTGTATCGGAATTACTTTAGCTATTTTCATTGCATTGGGAAATATACCTGTTTGGAGAGACAGGTTACAAATATACGTCAGTGGCTTCACTAAGCATTCATTGATAGTTTTGACTAAGAGCATGTCAATACCTTCACAATCCGTAGATGTTTTACTTTTAAATGATTTAACAATTTCAATGACCTCTCTCTCGTCTGTGTTCTTTATGAAAATGGAGTCTTTTATAGCAATGTTTTGCTTATTGTATCACCTGTAGGTGCCGTAATGGGTATTTCTCAAGCCAAATTAGGACCAATGTTAACAAAAAAGTTACTAAATTCATATGCAGTTGAGATTGCATTCACACTCTGAGTCGTTTTATTATTATTTTTTTTTTGAAAGATTGGTTGGGTAGCTTGTATTTCTGTTTTTACTTCCAAGATTCCAAGAATATTGTTAAGTATTGTCCATGTATTTTTAATATTGTCTCGATTTTTCTCCAGTTCTTTACTATAATAGTCTCTTTTACTATATCTCATTATATATGTTAACTTATTTTTGTATGTTTTATACCACTGCGCTGCTTCTTTTGTCCTTTTCTTTAGAAAAGCTTTATATAATAAATTTTTCTTTTTACACGCCTTTTGTAATCCTTTGGTTAACTATGGCTTGTCGACAAATTTCTGTTTAAGCTTTTTCTTTACTAATGGACAATTCTTTTTCATAAAGAGTGGTTACGATGCTCATAGATGTGTCATAGGCTTCATTTACATCTGATACATAGACTTTTGTCCAGTCTTGCTTCAGCAAGTCTTCTTTAAAAGAACTAATTGCATTTTGTGATTTGTATCTGAAAGATTTAAAAGTTTTTTCTGTATTGGCCCCCTTGTGGCCATGGATAAGTGCAAAGACTGGCAAATGGTCACTTATATCATTTATCAATAATCCACTTTCTATTTTCTTATCAATAATATTAACAAACAGGTTATCAATAAGTGTAGCAGTGTGAACTGTGATTCTACTGGGATGTGTTATTGTGGAATATACAGTGGGGCAAAAAAGTATTTAGTCAGCCACCAATTGTGCAAGTTCTCCCACTTAAAAGATGAGAGAGGTCTCCAATTTTCATCATAGGTATACCTCAACTATGAGAGACAAAATGAGAAAAAAAATCCAGAAAATCACATTCTGATTTTTAAAGAATTTATTTGCAAATTATGGTGGAAAATAAGTATTTGGTCACCTACAAACAAGCAAGATTTCTGGCTCTCACAGACCTGTAACTTCTTCTTTAAGAGGCTCCTCTGTCCTCCACTCGTTACCTGTATCAATGGCACTTGATTGAACTCGTTATCAGTATAAAAGACACCTGTCCACAACCTCAAACAGCCAGACTCCAAACTCCACTATGGCCAAGACCAAAGAGCTGTCAAAGGACACCAGAAACAAAATTGTCGACCTGCACCAGGCTGGGAAGACTGAATCTGCAATAGGTAAGCAGCTTGGTGTGAAGAAATCAACTGTGGGAGCAATTATTAGAAAATGGAAGACATACAAGACCAATGATAATCTCTCTCGATCTGGGGCTCCACGCAAGATCTCACCCCGTGGGGTCAAAATTATCAGGACAACGGTGAGCAAAAATCCCAGAACCACATGGGGGGACCTAGTGAATGACCTGCAGAGAGCTGGGACCAAAGTAACAAAGGCTACATCAGAAACACACTACGCTGCCAGGGACTCAAATCCTGCAGTGCCAGATGTGTCCCCCTGCTTAAGCCAGTACATGTCCAGGCCCGTCTGAAGTTTGCTAGAGAGCATTTGGATGATCCAGAAGAGGACTGGGAGAATGTCATATGGTCAGATGAAACCAAAATAGAACTTTTTGGTAAAAACTCAACTTGTCGTGTTTGGAGAAGAAAGAACACCATACCTACTGTGAAGCATGGGGGTGGAAACATCATGCTTTGGGGCTATTTTTCTGCAAAGGCATCAGGACGACTGATCCGTGTAAAGGAAAGAATGAATGGGGTCATGTATTGTGAGATTTTGAGTGAAAACCTCCTTCCATTAGCAAGGGCATTGAAGATGAAACGTGGCTGGGTCTTTCAGCATGACTGTTCTGCCCACAGTAGAGTGTGTTTCATAGAAGGTTAAAAATAGTTCACCATAAGTTAATAATAAAATGTCATAATTCATCTGTAATAATTCATGCTAAAAAAACAGTCATTGGGTTAAAAGTAACTTCTATACAGTCAGTACTGGTTTACCTGTATTTCATGTTGAAGGCGCAGCCAGTGGTCGCTATGTTTTATGGGTAGCAGAAGCGGAAGTCAGTGAGAGAGAGAAGGAAAAAAGGAGAAAAGAAAAACCTGCCTGTGAATGTCTAAGATGCTTCTCCTGTGTGTTATATCCTTTTCTACACCTTCGAAAGCAATGGCTGTGAGTTTAATTAGTGTCTTGTTAACTTTATGTTTTATGAGACGTGATTTTGAGATCGTTTTGTGAATATGATGTCACCAGGAATTAGCCTTATCCCAGGAGCTTACTAGCTTGCCTTACACCGAGAGTGCTGTGTATTAGCATAGTAACGCTGCTACTAGTGATCTAATTAGCATATGAAAAGATAGCGAAAACGTGTTGTTTGCCTTTAGTAGCAGTTAGAGTTAACTTCTGTGCAAGTTTCTGACGTTAGCCATTTTTTGGTGCATTTATTTTTCACTTGACGAAGAGCTAAAATATATTTATTTTCTGTTTATATTTTTCAGTTTCACTCGGGCCTTTTATTGAGCTTTTCAAGCCACAATTGTAAAGAATTGTACGCTGTCTAGAAGACTGTAATAAAGGAGCAAGACGCTCGGTTTCCTGGCTCATGAAAGACGAGTTTGGCTTGCTGTTGATCTGCGTTCACATACACAGTGTATACAACACGTAGTGATAACAGTACAATGACAATGATCCCAAACACACCGCCCGGGCAATGAAGGAGTGGCTTCGTAAGAAGCATTTCAAGGTCCTGGAGTGGCCTAGCCAGTCTCCAGATCTCAACCCCATAGAAAATCTTTGGAGGGAGTTGAAAGTCTGTGTTGCCCAGCAACATCCCCAAAACATCACTGCTCTAGAGGAGATCTGCATGGAGGAATGGGCCAAAATACCAGCAACAGTGTGTGAAAATCTTGTGAAAACTTACAGAAAACATTTGACCTCTGTCATTGCCAACAAAGGGTATATAACAAAGTATTGAGATGAACTTTTGTTATTGACCAAATACTTATTTTACCGAGGAATTTACCAATTAATTCATTAAAAATCCTTCAATGTGATATTCTGGATTTTTTTTTCTTATTTTGTCTCTTATAGGTGAAGTATACCTATGATGAAAATTGGAGACCTCTCTCATCTTTTAAGTGGGAGAACTTGCGCAATTGGTGGCTGACTAAATACTTTTTTACCCCACTGTAGACTCATACTGTACATAGAATTCATGAACTCTGTAATTACATTTTGTTGAAATGGATTTAGTAAATCAATATTGAAATCTCCACAAATTACAACCATTTTCTTACTAGTAATATTATTGTACAGCTTGACTAATTTATCTCTGAATGTCTCAATGCAAGTTCCCGGCATTCTACATATACAACTTATAATTAGATTTTTTGTTTTATCTTGGTCAATCTCAACAGTAACACATTCCAGAATCCCTGGTAGTGCAAAGGACATTCCATTTACAAGTTTACACCTATACAGGTCATCAATATACAGTGCAACACCACCACCCTTTCTTTGAGATCTGTTAATATGTGTCAGGAATCTCTGAAAACACTCAGAATGTGATCGTATATTAGTTCGTTACCTCAATAAAGATTCGAGACACAAGAATATTCTTTTAAGAGCTTTACTTGTATAAATCATATGCAAGGAGTACGAACCTCAGGTTGCAGGAGGTCAGTACTGAAGACTGGCTTCAGCGAGCAGGCTTATATGTGAGAGGCAGTTGCAATACACAAACAGTTTCAGTTGAATACATCACAGACAGAAAGGAGTGAAACAAGTCTGGCACATTATTAACAGAGTTCGACAGAGTTCGTTAAACCGGAACCAGGTGTATTGACTTTCCTAAAAGAACAAAAGGGCCCTGCTCCCCTTCTCGCTCTGCAGGGGGCTCTTTGTGTCCTCTTGCTCTACAGGGGGCTTCCCGTGTCCTCTTGCTCAGCAGGGGGCTCCCGTTATCCGTGCTTTCCCAGCAAGGCTTGCTTCTTACAAAAGATGATAACACATATGTGCGATTTCCTGACAATTCCCTCCTGTTTATCATCTTATACAGTGGTTCTGTCATCACAATCACCATCACTTCATTTTCTCAAGGCAGTATATTGTACAGAAACTTCCCTTTGGAGCATAACAGATTGTAACATGAAAGTGTGTTGAGCAAGAGCTCTACTTATCATGGACCTAATGCAGGGAATGACACACATGAATAGTACACAAGATAGAATCAATGCAACTGTTACTGGAGTTAGCCACTTCAACAGAACTTGCCACCATTGACCAGAAAGGAACCACGAGGACAGGTCCCAATTTTGTGGCACATCCTTCAAGCCATTCAAGTGTTGTTGCAGTCCTCTCAGCCAATCAATTACGCCTCCTTTCTCTCAGTGAGGTCCTCCAAAGCCCAAAATACATCATTCATTCTGTGACTCAAATAGGCCACTCCAAACGAGGGAAATGCTGTCATAGGCTGTCGTCTCCCTCTTGGTTATCAAATTGGCGTTGGGGGAAGTGATCCATATTATTCCTGCAAATACACCTGTCACACCAGCGGCAAGTAGCAGTGCCTTCATTTTTACTTCCACCTGAGAGAGTACCCCTCCGGGCCTCTGTCTTCACCAGGTTTGAGACGGCCGTGTCCTTAAAAGGACATGCCCCCCTTTGTAACTGGATTTACTCAGGGAAGCAGGTTAGTTCACTTGCAAGCACTTTTAGTCTCTTCACGTGTGAAAGGTGGATCCAGGATGGTCGTTCAGCGACCCTTACCGAGTCCCAGTGCTGCCGGTGATGATTTTTCATGAAGATAAAGTCACCAGGCTGCAGTGGGTTTGATCACTTCCTCCTGTGAAGTGGAGAGAGCTCCGACAGAATCAATGTATTCTTATGATTGTGTGGTGTTAGTAATGCCAGACCCGGCAGTCCATAAGGGCATTGAAAAGCACAGTCCCGTTTTCTTATCTGGGATGGTATTAATTGTTTAGTTTCACTATCTTAAGAGCTTCAGGCCATGTAATGGCCTTACCATGCATGGTTTTTGCCAGCATTTGTCTGATTGTCTGCATAAATGATCTCTGGTATTCCAAAAGTTGGGAATATACTATTTTGCAAAACCTTACAGAAAAACTTTTGCATCTGCCTTAGCAGTAGGATGTATTTCTGTCCATTTTGTGAATGTGTCAATGAGAACAAGGCAGTATTGGAGTTGACCCACTTTTGATAATTCTATAAAATCCATGCACCATTGAGAAAAGGGTGCTTTTGGTAGTGGAAAACTCCTCTGTCTAGTTCTCATTGCACCTTGGGCATTATTTTGACTGCAAACTTTTTCATTTCTTTTAGAATTCCTGGACAGAAGAAGTGTTTTTCAGCTATCTTAATTATCCCTCCTGTTGGCACATGGCAGAAGCCATGGGTCATCAGTGCCAACCAGCGGTACAGTGAGTGAGGGAGAACAATTTTGTCATTGGCAGTGCAGTAAAGTTTGTTGGCATTTAATATGTGTGGGGTGGCATAGTCAAGTTTTTCAGCTCATACTAGCATGCAAATTTCCTTGTGGGCCCTGAAGTAGTGCGTACAGTGGAGCCGTGTGTTGTGAAAGGTTTGGCAACCACTGGCGGCAGTAGTTCAGGGTACCTAACAGTGCCTTTTTTGTTGTAAAGTTGCAACTGTTTCACAGGAATTTGCTACTTATTTTCATAAATCTACAACTTTTTTGCTGTACATTTATGACTTTTTCTTTTAAATTTGCTGATTAAGTTTGCCCTTTTTTTGTCTGTGACAAAGGTAAGTTTTGAATGGTCTTTATTCTATCTGGTTCCAATGTCTTCCCGTCGGCAATAAGCATATGGCCAAGGAATTTAACTTCAGGTTGACAAAACTGCAGTTTTTTCTTGCTACATTTTAGTCCATGTTCACACAGGAAGTGCAGCAGGGCCAAAGTGTCCTGTCGACATTGTTCCTCAGTGGGGGAGGCAACCAAAATGTCATCCACATATAACATAATTTTTGAACCGGCTGGTGGGCTAAATTTAGCCATTAGAGCAGTCATTTCCTGTGAGAAAATGGTCGGACTTTCACAATAACCTTGAGGTAATCTGGTGTATGCGTAACTTTTTCCCTCAAATGTAAATGCAAACTAAAACTGGCTTTCTTCATGCACAGGGATAGTAAAAAATGCATTACTCAAATCTACCACAGAGAAAATGGATGAATCGTGACCCAAAGGGCCATGACCACTTGTAAAGGCGCCATAAATAGTCCTGTGGATTGTGAGTATTGCACATTTTGCTTAGGAGTTTTCACCCAATCGGTTACATGATTTGCCTTCTCAACCATTTGTCCACAAGCAGCCCAAAACTAATTGTCTGGTCCCCATAGGGACATGTGAGGCGGAGTGTTAACATCATGCAAGGAGGTAACATCTTCGGGCAATTTCACCGACAGTGCAGCTGCTCCTTGCTCATTGAAAATCAAATTGTCCATCTGCACTGTGATGACATCTATGTCATACAATTTGTCAGCCAAGGCACAATCAAAAAGTTCAAAATATCTGATATATTTCACAGTAACGTGCAGTGGCTGTGGACTTCCTAGTCCTTCAAGGATATGACCTGGTAGTACAGCAGCCATGAGGGGGGTGCTTTTTGTACACGATGTCGTGACTGCTGCACTGTCTTCTTTTAAGTCATAGCCAAACAATGTGCCTCACCCTTGATCATTGGGTTCGTCATTGTCTGCCAGAAATGTCTGCTTTGTTCTTAAAATGGTATGATCATCTTTTAATTTATATAGAAAATCTTTTAGAAAGGATAAAACAAGTCATTATCAGTTATTGATAATTTTTATGTATTACCTATTTTTCTGAGTATTGCTAATTATTTGCTAATTAATTCCCTTGATACCCCGTTTTGATACATGGAGACACACATGCAGCAAAGTTACAGGGTATTTGCTTGATTCTTCTGCTGAAAGGAAGTGTGCTACCATTTTTAATTTTAGATAAAATTTGCGGGTAGCCCAGTTCCCTCAAAAATAAGATTTCAATAGTCACAGCTTCTTTTTTGACATCTCTTGAATTGGTTTACAAATTTCATTTAAGAAAAACAAAATAACCATCTGTGCATTTTTGATATGCTTCAGCATTGATAAATAAGATCAGTTTGTTCAGTTGAACACAGACGGGTTGAAATTGAATAAATGAATAAAGGTTGCGTCACACTCTTTCAGTCAACGGAAAGGTGGACGTTTTGCCTAATTAGAATTTGATTCAATTTTTTTTCCTTGAATGCCTCATTTTATATATTCCTTGGTAAATTATGGAGTGAATGTAGTTTACCCTGACCCAGCTTGGCCACCGCCGAATCAGGAAAAACACATTCCTCGTTACTGTCATATTCCTGAAATATGACGTTGTCACACCATTATGTGGTGAGTAACATCAAATGCATACCCTCTGTTGGGGAGGAACATAACTGGGGTGTTAGATTGACTTTAAATAACCGAGTATATAGTAAGGCTATAATCTTCGCTGTGAGTGTTTGCTCATTACTAAATAAATGTTAATATTCACAATTAAGGAAATGCACTGAAAGAATGGACACCTAATGCCTCATTGCTGCTTTAAGTACTTGGAAACATTTAAGACGGCTGCCTGCATTTGTGCCTTCTTCCTGGCACTCTTAGCCAAAAATTTAATTTATTTATTGTTGGTTTTCTGTTTGTTTGGTTTTTTAAAGCTACAGCTTCAAATCTTACGTGGATCTTTATTTTTCTTTGGTTACACATGCTCTGCTTTCATTCCTTTTTCCATTTCCATCTCAACATCAGAAATATTTTCTACACTTGCTAAACCCACCGTTCTTCCTCTCTTCCCCTACGTACTTTTTCCATCAGAAACACTCACTCAATTCGTTTCCATCCACTATCCATCTGTGTACAAGACTTCACCTTTCCCTGGACTAGCTGATGAAACATCTCACATCTATAATCTCTTTCAGTATTAAAACTTCCTTCATCCATCTGGTCTCCGTTCTCTTCAGCCTTCATCAACATTCTGTTACCACCTGCTTGTCTTATTCATGATTCACTGTCCCGTCGTTCATACTACTGACTATTGTCCACAGCTAATGCTCCATGCAAGATCTTGAACATAAAAGTGATCGGTTTCATTCTGGAAAGTCAGCTTTATACCAAACCAACATGGCTCAATTCAAAATTCTGTTTTGTGACAAAACTCATCTCTTGATTTCTACCCTGGCATTGGGTGCCTTTCCATTACTGACCTTTTGAATTTGTTTTGGAATTAAATAATGCCTCTGGGTCTGAACATCTGCCTTTCAAGGAATGTATTAAAATAAGACATCTGCTGGTTGCTCTGAAAATTAAAGTTAACAGAGTCATCTGTATCTTGGTGTGGTGGAGTCTTGTCTTTTTCTCTTAAACAGATAACTCCATATGAGCTAACACCATGCCTACAAGACTATAACCTGGTGAGAAAAGTACAATCTGACCCTGCCCCTGTATTTATCGGGGGTGTTTGTAGCACTTTCTGGAAATTCCTTAATTTTCGCACTACCTTCAGGCTCCCCCTTAGCTGTTTGTGACGGCCCATTTTTAATCACCATCAGGGGGGCCATTATTGTGGGTGTTGATTGCATAGCCAGGTCCCCCTGGTTGGGGGGGGGGCTGTTTTCACATCCTGCAAACATTCCTCTGTCCTGCATTTGTTTGACCCATCTGGCAAATCTCTCCCTTCCTTTCTTTTGATCTATGACTGGGACCTTTGCCTGATAATCCATAGCCTCTGGCAGATCATATGCACAGACACATTAATTATCAGTCTCTTTTGAACCTCTGTGCTCTAAATCTCACGTTGTCACACGTCAGTCCTTCCTATAAAGTGCACTGTCATGCTTCAGTCAAAGAAAAAGGTCAGTTACAGCACTTCAAAAGCTGCTCCTTCTGCCTCTGAGGCAAAAGGGGAGAGAGAGAGAGAGAGAGAGAGAGAGAGAGAGAGAGAGATTTGATTTTTAAAGGATCTTTAATAAACACACTTGTCCATCAGTCAATACAATTTCTATATCATGCTATGTTACACAGAAAATTAATCCCCCAAAAAACGCCCCCAAAAAAGCTGTCCATCATGAACTGAACAGAGGACAGTCTCCAGGGACCAGAGGGTCCTGAAACCTTCCACATCCCCATTCCCCATAAAAAACTGAAAGTCCAGCCTGATTCTGGCTTTAAGTAGCCTCACAAATAAAATTTTGACATCAACATCATTCTCAACATTTTCAAGTTTTCTTCTCCGGCTTACATAGATAGCCAACTTTGCCTGCCCTAAAACAAAGTTCAGTAGTTGACACTTCTGCTTAAAACGACGATTGTACATAAAACCACAAATGAAAACCTGCTTAGAGAAAACTTCCTTAAAAATATGAAAAAGTTTTGTGAGAAGTTCAAAGAGGCCACTCAGGCGCTGACATTCAATAAAACAATGAAAAACAGTCTCCCTAGAGGAACAAAAAACACACTGATCACTGACACTGCTGTTAATCACAGAAACAAAAGCATTGACAGCTATAATACCATGCAGGACCCTCCACTGTAAGTCTCCATGTCTCTTAGGGAGAGGGGCTTTGTAAAGAGCCCTCCAGGCAGGCCGATGCCCTTTTCCTAGTTTAAAATAGGCTCTCCAAGGAGTGTCCACACAGGTGTTCAATCGGTCCTTGTTGAGTGCCATCACCACCAGTCTGTAGAGTGCCTTACCACTGGCTCCTCCAAAGTCCACACCAGTGGGAGCACAGAATGCCAGTAAGGAGCAAGGAGCGACGTCAAAGTCCATATAGAGCGTGAGAGAGGGAAAGGGGTCAGTGCTTTCTGGCTGCAGCGTGCCATTGCTAAAGTCCAAGAGTAGGGAGTGCTCAAGTCCATGAAGCTCCTGTTTCCAGTGTGCAAGAAGACCATCGATGAAACGGTTCGACCTGACACCAAGATGAGCTGCTAAAGCTGAGGCGTTGTTGAGGCCAGGACCAGCCAGTTCCACCACTTGCTTCAGAGTGAGAATGTTCCTGGAACACAGCCTATCAAGGAAGGTCCTTCCAACTCCCGGCAGGACACCAAGGCGACCACCAAAAACCAGCGGCTCCCTCAACAACCAGTAGAGGGAATCGCATGGCCCTCTTTGTTTTTTAAAAAGAGTCCACACTGAAAAGAGACTGCGGTAAAAACTGGGTAAAGACAGTGCATTAGAGTTCTTAAAATCCATTAAAAACACAGGGAGGTCTAGCCCAAGCCCAAGGACTCTCTGTAAAATAACACAGGCCAAAGGCCTCCATACCAGGTCCTGGGGGCCCGTCAGCAGTCTCTGTATGAAAGTCAGTCTAAAAGCAGCACCTCTACTAGCTAAATGAATCACTCCTTGCCCCCCCTCCTCTTTGGGAAGAAATAACAGGGCTTGAGGAACCCAGTGGAGTCCACCCCCCCAAAAAAAGTCCACCAAAACAGACTGAATTTTGGACAACAAACCAGCAGGGGGGTCCATGCACATGAGGCGGTGCCACAGGGATGAGGAAACAAGATTATTTAAAATGAGCACTCTTCCTCTAAAAGATATTCTTGGCATTAGCCACTTCCACTTGTTTAGTCTCCCGTTAATCTTCTCTATGACCCCATCCCAATTTTTTTGCTCAAACTGCTGATTTCCAATAAAGACGCCAAGATACTTAAAACCTCCTTTTTTCCAAATCAACCCACCCGGCAGCGTAAGCTGATTTTCTAGTTTCTCCCCCACCATCAGAGCCTCGCTTTTTCCCCAGTTTATCTTTGCAGAGGAAAGTTGGCCAAAAAGATTGACACTCCTAACCAGAACGTCAATGTCACTCTGCTTGTTTAGCAGAATGACTACATCATCTGCATAGGCCGACAGCTTGAACGTGGTGTCACAGCCAGGAAAAGTAACTCCTGATAGATCCCTTCTCAGGCAGTGAAGCAAAGGCTCTATGGCGAGGGAGTACAGCATCCCTGAGAGAGGGCAGCCCTGCCGAACCCCCCTCTGGACTTTTAAAGGGGCAGACAGGCCCCCATTTATCTTCAGCACACTCTCAATGTCACTGTACAAGACCCGTATCCTGGCTATGAAGCCTGGGCTGAACCCAAAAGCTGTTAAAACTGTCCATAAATATTGGTGTTCAACCCGATCAAACGCCTTTTCCTGGTCAATTGAAATCAAACCAGTTTCTACCGCCAATGAACCAGAGACCTCCAAAATATCCCGAATTAAAGTGACGTTGTCACTAATCAGCCTGCCAGGCACACAGTAAGTCTGGTCTACATGAATGAGCTCGCTCATCACCTTTCTCAGTCTTCGGGCCAGAGCTTTTGAGAGAATCTTGTAGTCTGTGCAGAGCAGAGAGACTGGCCTCCAGTTCTTTAGGCTCTGGAGGTCCCCCTTTTTCGGCAACAGTGTGATGATGGCCCTCCTGCAGGTCGTGGGTAGGGTCCCCCTTTCCAAGCTATCTTGGAGAACCTCCAGCAGGTCTGGACCAAGCAGGGGCCAGAATTCCTTAAAAAAGTCCACAGAGAGACCATCTATGCCTGGTGATTTTCCATTCTGGAGGCTCATTAGCGCCGTATGCAGCTCAGACAGAGACAGTGGAGCATCCAAGCCGGCAACAAGGTCCTCTGAGAGCACTGGAAGACCATCAAGGAAAACCTGGCCCAGTGCCGTGTCCTCCCTCCACTCTGCTCTAAACAATTTACTGTAAAAGCTAGCAGCGTGTTTCCTGATCTCTGCTGCTGTGGAGATTGTTCTCCCGTCATCGCCCAACAAGGAGTGAATGAGCTTTCTCTGTCCATTTTTCCCCTCCAGTCCAAAAAAGTACTGGGAGGGTGAGTCCATCAGAGCTACATCCATGTAGCGTGAGCGGACCAGAGCACCCTGTGCGGTGACCCCTAGCAAGCTAGCCAAGGCTGACCTTTTTGACTTGAGAGCCTCTAAGTGCTCCTGTTTTCCTGTAGAACTGAGCAACTCCTCTAGTTCTACCACCTCAGTCTCCAGAACTTTCAAGGATTGGGTCAAGCTACGAGTGACATTTTGAGTGTACTGTTGGCAGAGTTGTTTTATCTGGGCCTTACCAAAATCCCACCACAATTGGAGAGAACTAAAAGAGGGTTTTTGTTCCCTGTGTGACTTCCAAACATCATGAAAAACCTCTTTAAAAAACACATCATTTAAAAGTGTATTGTTAAAATGCCAAAAAGCACTCTTACACTTTACATTTTCAATAAACACAGAACAAAACAGCAGGCAGTGATCAGTGAAACCAACAGGACAGATACAACTATTTTTAAAAACACTCATTTGATGTTTAAAACATAAAAACGGTCTAACCTAGCCATAGATAAAAGGTTATCTTTGACATGGCTCCAGGTGTACTGCCTCTGGTCCCCATGATGTGATCTCCACACATCGGCCATTTCATGTGTTTTCACCAGTTCTCTCAGCCTATTGGCAGAAGCAGGGTGAGGCTCCTGATGGTTCCTGTCTAGTCTGTGGTTTAATGTACAGTTAAAATCACCCCCCAGAAATAAAAAACTATTTGGATCACAGGACTTAACCGTATCCGAAAGCACGTCAAAGACCCTGATCCTCTCTGCTCTCTGTGTTGGCACATACACGTTTATAAAAACGAAGTTCACGTTTTCAAACTGTACCTTTAATAAGAGGAAATGACCTCTCACCACCTCTTCTACCTCATAAGAGACAGGCACACAACCCCTAGAGAAAAGTACAGCCACCCCCCCACTGCTACTGGATTTGTGGCTAAAAAAAATGCAGCCATCCCACTCTTTTCTCCAATGGCTCTCAATGTCCACAGTGCTGTGAGTCTCCTGGACCATCAGCACGTCAAGTTTCTTTAAATTAAAAAGCTTGTATAAAGAGGCCCTTTTTACATCATCCCTGGCCCCATTAATATTAAGAGTGCCAATTCTAAGGTGGGGCATTAAAAAGGATAAAAATAGGGTACAGTAAAAAAACACACACATAGCATAAAAGGGAAGAAACAAACTAAGAGTCAACATGACTGTTAGTAATTTGTGATTTCAGTTTGACAACCAGTTTCTTTAAACGAAAAATTTCCTGATCAGTAAAAGTCTCATTCCCATCATTCAGTTTCATCAGCTTGCGAGCTGATGCCACAAATAACTCCAGATCTGGAAAGTAATTTTCCACTTTCACAGCTCTGCTCCCCTTGGTCACCTGGAGAAATTGCCTAATTTTGGAAAAACAATAGGAGCTTTGCTCCTCCTGCGTCTGCGTCTGCATCATTTCAGACTCAGCTCCACTTTCGTCAGAGACGCTCTCATCTAGTAAATCTAACTTCCCAACCCTACTAGATTTAGCAGAGCTCTGTAAGTTTTCAGCACTTTTTCTTTTTTGTGCAGCTTTAAAAGGATCCTCTTCAGCAAAACTACATTCCTGCATTTCTTCATGAACTGCAACGTTTGTCATGCAGTGTTTGCTCTGTGTGTCCCCTACAGCCTCAAACCGCTCCTCCCCCGCCTGCAAAGTCTGTTCATTTACGTTCCTTCGTTTAACTGCACTTTTACTTACACCCTCCACCTGTTTACCCCGGGCGACAGGCTCGTCACAATGATCAGAGCTGCCGCCAGACAGAAATTCCCCACCATCACTGTTTGGGGGGGCAACTACCGCGCCCGCCGCGGCCACCCCAGCAGAGGCGGCCGCGGCCGCCCCAGCACAAGCGGACGCGGACGCGGACGCGGACGCCCCCGCAGAAGTAGAAGCGGACGCGGATGCGGCCGCAGTCGCGGACGCGGATGCGGACGCGGACGCAGTCGCGGCCGCGACCGCCCCAGCAGAAGCGGGCACCGCAGCGGCATCCGCCGCACCACATGTAGCGCTACCCTCCGGACCACCAGAAACAGCGGCGTCACCTTTCTTACCGCCAGTGCTCTTTGTGTTCGCCTTTTCAGGACATGACCTAATAAGATGGCCTTCTGCGCCACACGCAAAACACTTCATGGTTTCAGATGTTGCAAACACCAAGTAGCTAAAGCCGTCAATCCTGAAATTAAAAGACGCATTCAGTTCAGCAGAGCTGTCTTTCAACACCATGAAACACTGCCTCCTATGACATACAACATGCTTCAGCAGGGGTGATTTACTACCCAGAGAGACCATTCTGATAGGGGACACAACCTGGCCAAAACGGGACAACTCTCTAATCAGCTGATCATTTTTAACGAAAGGAGGAGCGTTTGAGATGGTGATCCTCCTAGACGGGTTCGCCAGCGGTAAAACGGGAGTAAAAGTGTCACCTATGACCACTCCCTGTGCCACCACCTGATCAGCTTTCTCAGTCGAATCCAGAAAGATCACAATTGCGCTGTTCATCCTCGATGCTGATTTTATGCTGCCATGCCCAACCACCTGTCCTACAGCGAGGCTGGCCTCCTCCACAGAAGAGGGAACTGTCGGGAGGATTCTCACACCATGACGCCGGGTTAAGCGCTCAAACTCCACACCACCATCAATCACCGGCATGATGCCGGCCGGGAAAAACCGGCAGCAGAAGCTACCGATCCCCAACACACTCACTCCAACACTCACACCCCAGCACACACACACTCAACCCACTATATTAAACACACACACCTCAAACACACAAGATAGAGAAAAAGTTAGAAAATACAAAGTTTAAAGTACTCACTCGACACCACTCCACACCCCTGCTCCCACAAACGCCCACGCATGCGCACGAGAGAGAGAGAGAGAGAGAGAGAGAGAGAGAGAGAGAGAGAGAGAGAGAGAGAGAGAGAGAGAGAGAGAGAGAGAGAGAGAGATTTTTTGATTTTTAAAAGATCTTTAATAAACACACTTGTCCATCAGTCAATACAATTTCTATATCATGCTATGTTACACAGAAAATTAATCCCCCAAAAAACGCCCCAAAAAAAGCTGTCCATCATGAACTGAACAGAGGACATTCTCCAGGGACCAGAGGGTCCTGAAACCTTCCACATCCCCATTCCCCATAAAAAACTGAAAGTCCAGCCTGATTCTGGCTTTAAGTAGCCTCACAAATAAAATTTTGACATCAACATCACTCTCAACATTCTCAAGTTTTCTTCTCCGGCTTACATAGATAGCCAACTTTGCCTGCCCTAAAACAAAGTTCAGTAGTTGACACTTCTGCTTAAAACGACGATTGTACATAAAACCACAAATGAAAACCTGCTTAGAGAAAACTTCCTTAAAAATATGAAAAAGTTCTGTGAGAAGTTCAAAGAGGCCACTCAGGCGCTGACATTCAATAAAACAATGAAAAACAGTCTCCCTAGAGGAACAAAAAACACACTGATCACTGACACTGCTGTTAATCACAGAAACAAAAGCATTGACTGCTATAATACCATGCAAGACCCTCCACTGTAAGTCTCCATGCCTCTTAGGGAGAGGGGCTTTATAAAGAGCCCTCCAGGCAGGCCGATGCCCTTTTCCTAGTTTAAAATAGGCTCTCCAAGGAGTGTCCACACAGGTGTTCAATCTGTCCTTGTTGAGTGCCATCACCACCAGTCTGTAGAGAGCCTTACCACTGGCTCCTCCAAAGTCCACACCAGTGGGAGCACAGAATGCCAGTAAGGAGCAAGGAGCGACGTCAAAGTCCATATAGAGCGTGAGAGAGGGAAAGGGGTCAGTGCTTTCCGGCTGCAGCGTGCCATTGCTAAAGTCCAAGAGTAGGGAGTGCTCAAGTCCATGAAGCTCCTGTTTCCAGTGTGCAAGAAGACCATCGATGAAACGATTCGACCTGACACCAAGATGAGCTGCTAAAGCTGAGGCGTTGTTGAGGCCAGGACCAGCCAGTTCCACCACTTGCTTCAGAGTGAGAACGTTCCTGGAACACAGCCTATCAAGGAAGGTCCTTCCAACTCCCGGCAGGACACCAAGGCGACCACCAAAAACCAGCGGCTCCCTCAACAACCAGTAGAGGGAATCGCATGGCCCTCTTTGTTTTTTAAAAAGAGTCCACACTGAAAAGAGACTGCGGTAAAAACTGGGTAAAGACAGTGCATTAGAGTTCTTAAAATCCATTAAAAACACAGGGAGGTCTAGCCCAAGCCCAAGGACTCTCTGTAAAATAACACAGGCCAAAGGCCTCCATACCAGGTCCTGGGGGCCCGTCAGCAGTCTCTGTATGAAAGTCAGTCTAAAAGCAGCACCTCTACTAGCTAAATGAATCACTCCTTGCCCCCCCTCCTCTTTGGGAAGAAAAAACAGGGCTTGAGGAACCCAGTGGAGTCCACCCCCCCAAAAAAAGTCCACCAAAACAGACTGAATTTTGGACAACAAACCAGCAGGGGGGTCCATGCACATGAGGCGGTGCCACAGGGATGAGGAAACAAGATTATTTAAAATGAGCACTCTTCCTCTAAAAGATATTCTTGGCATTAGCCACTTCCATTTGTTTAGTCTCCCGTTAATTTTCTCTATGACCCCATCCCAATTTTTTTGCTCAAACTGCTGATTTCCAATAAAGACACCAAGATACTTAAAACCTCCTTTTTTCCAAATCAACCCACCAGGCAGCGTAAGCTGATTTTCTAGTTTCTCCCCCACCATCAGAGCCTCGCTTTTTCCCCAGTTTATTTTTGCAGAGGAAAGTTGGCCAAAAAGATTGACACTCCTAACCAGAACGTCAATGTCACTCTGCTTATTTAGCAGAATGACTACATCATCTGCATAGGCCGACAGCTTGAACGTGGTGTCACAGCCAGGAAAAGTGACTCCTGATAGGTCCCTTCTCAGGCAGTGAAGCAAAGGCTCTATGGCGAGGGAGTACAGCATCCCTGAGAGAGGGCAGCCCTGCCGAACCCCCCTCTGGACTTTTAAAGGGGCAGACAGGCCCCCATTTATCTTCAGTACACTCTCAATGTCACTGTACAAGACCCGTATCCTGGCTATGAAGCCTGGGCTGAACCCAAAAGCTGTTAAAACTGTCCATAAATATTGGTGTTCAACCCGATCAAACGCCTTTTCCTGGTCAATTGAAATCAAACCAGTTTCTACCGCCAATGAACCAGAGACCTCCAAAATATCCCGAATTAAAGTGACGTTGTCACTAATCAGCCTGCCAGGCACACAGTAAGTCTGGTCTACATGAATGAGCTCGCTCATCACCTTTCTCAGTCTTCGGGCCAGAGCTTTTGAGAGAATCTTATAGTCTGTGCAGAGCAGAGAGACTGGCCTCCAGTTCTTTAGGCTCTGGAGGTCCCCCTTTTTCGGCAACAGTGTGATGATGGCCCTCCTGCAGGTCGTGGGTAGGGTCCCCCTTTCCAAGCTATCTTGGAGAACCTCCAGCAGGTCTGGACCAAGCAGGGGCCAGAATTCCTTAAAAAAGTCCACAGAGAGACCATCTATGCCTGGTGATTTTCCATTCTGGAGGCTCATTAGCGCCATATGCAGCTCAGACAGAGACAGTGGAGCATCCAAGCCGGCAACAAGGTCCTCTGAGAGCACTGGAAGACCATCAAGGAAAACCTGGCCCAGTGACGTGTCCTCCCTCCACTCTGCTCTAAACAATTCACTGTAAAAGCTAGCAGCTTGTTTCCTGATCTCTGCTGCTGTGGAGATTGTTCTCCCGTCATCGCCCAACAAGGAGTGAATGAGCTTTCTCTGTCCATTTTTCCCCTCCAGTCCAAAAAAGTACTGGGAGGGCGAGTCCATCAGAGCTACATCCATGTAGCGCGAGCGGACCAGAGTACCCTGTGCGGTGACCCCTAGCAAGCTAGCCAAGGCTGACCTTTTTGACTTAAGAGCCTCTAAGTGCTCCTGTTTTCCGGTAGAACTGAGTAACTCCTCTAGCTCTACCACCTCAGTCTCCAGAACTTTCAAGGATTGGGTCAAGCTACGAGTGACATTTTGAGTGTACTGTTGGCAGAATTGTTTTATCTGTGCCTTACCAAAATCCCACCACATTTGGAGAGAACTAAAAGAAGATTTTTGTTCCCTGTGTGACTTCCATACATCATGAAAAACTCCCTTAAAAAACACATCATTTAAAAGTGTATTATTAAAATGCCAAAAAGCACTCTTACACTTTACATTTTCAATGAAAACAGAACAAATCAGCAGGCAGTGATCAGTGAAACCAACAGGACAGATACAACTATTTTTAAAAACACTCATTTGGTGTTTAAAACCATAGAAACGGTCTAACCTGGCCATAGATAAGAGGTTATCTTTAGCATGGCTCCAGGTGTACTGCCTCTGGTCCCCATGATGTGATCTCCACACATCGGCCATTTCATGTGCCTTCACTAGTTCCCTCAGCCTATTGGCAGAAGCAGGGTGAGGTTCCTGATGGTTCCTGTCCAGTCTGTGGTTTAATGTACAGTTAAAATCACCCCCCAGAAATAAAAAACTATATGGATTACAGGATCTAACCGTATCTGATAGCATATTAAAGACCCTGATCCTTTCTGCTCTCTGGGTTGGCACATACACGTTTATAAGAACCAAGTTTACGTTTTCAAGCTGTACCTTTAGCAAGAGTACATGTCCTTTCACCACCTCTTCTACCTCATAAGAGACAGGCACACAACCCCGAGAGAAAAGTACAGCCACCCCTCCACTATTATTGGATTTGTGGCTAAAAAAAATGCAGCCATCCCACTCTTTTCTCCACTGGCACTCAATGTCTACAGTGCTGTGAGTCTCCTGGACCATCAGCACGTCAAGTGCCTTTAAATTAAAAAGCTTGTATAAAGAGGCCCTTTTTACATCATCCCTGGCCCCGTTTATATTAAGAGTGCCAATTCTAAGGTGGGGCATTAAAAAGGATAAAAATAAGGTACAGTAAAAAAACACACACATAGCATAAAAGGGAAGAAACAAACTAAGAGTCAACATGACTGTTAGAAATTTGTGATTTCAGTTTGACAACCAGTTTCTTTAAACGAAAAATTTCCTGATCAGTAAAAGTCTCATTCCCATCATTCGGTTTCATCAGCTTGCGAGCTGATGCCACAAATAACTCCAGATCTGGAAAGTAATTTTCCACTTTCACAGCTCTGCTCCCCTTAGTCACCTGGAGAAATTGTCTAATTTTAGTAAAACAATAGGAGCTTTGCTCCTCCTGCGTCTGCGTCTGCATCAGTTCAGACTCATCTCCACTTTCGTCAGAAGCGCTCTCATTCACTAAATCTAAATTCCCAACCCTACTAGATTTAGCAGAGCTCTGCAAGTTTTCCGCACTTTTCCTTTTTTGTGCAGCTTTAAAAGGATCCTCTTCAACAAAACTACATTCCTGCATTTCTTCATGAAACACAACGTTTGTCATGCAGTGTTTGCTCTGTGTGTCCGCTACAGCGTCAAACCGCTCCTCCCCCGCCTGCAAAGTCTGTTCATTCACGTTCCTTTGTTTAACTGCACTTTTACTTACACCCTCCACCTGTTTACCCCGGGCGACAGGCTCGTCACAATGATCAGAGCTGCCGCCAGACAGAAATTCCCCACCATCACTGTTTGGGGGGACAACTACCGCGCCCGCCGCGGCCACCCCAGCAGAGGCGGCCGCGGCCGCCCCAGCACAAGCGGACGCGGACGCGGACGCCCCCGCAGAAGTAGAAGCGGACGCGGCCGCGGACGCGGATGCGGCCGCAGTCGCGGCCACGACCGCCCCAGCAGAAGCGGGCGCCGCAGCGGCATTCGCCGCACCACATGTAGCGCTACCCTCCGGACCACCAGAAACAGCGGCGTCACCTTTCTTACCGCCAGTGCTCTTTGTGTTCGCCTTTTCAGGACATGACCTAATAAGATGGCCTTCTGCGCCACACGCAAAACACTTCATGGTTTCAGATGTTGCAAACACCAAGTAGCTAAAGCCGTCAATCCTGAAATTAAAAGACGCATTCAG